>VYZW01049441.1:90159-158588 GCA_013401315.1 Balaeniceps rex
AAAATTGACTAGATGCCACCAGGATTGGAATTCCCTTTCAAATTGAATCGCATTATCCCAAATTACCTCTCGAATTTCAGTGGGCAAGGTGCCCTCGTCACCTTCCCTTATAATTGCTGTTACAGTAGATTGCACCCACAACTGAGAAACATGTATGGTGCAGAATGTACTCTAGTTACCATATTGATTAGCATAAATAGAGGAAGTGAGGGTCTCCACCCTGTGTGTCGGGCTTGTTAGTGTAAAAGCCAAATTTGGTCCATGTTGACAACGATTGTTCCTGCAAGAAGGATAAGCAGTCCTTCAATGGTTGATCCAATCTCCAGGGGAGGTGTGCTGGTATCATTCCCGGTGTTATTCCTGGAAAGAGAAAACAATGCAAATCTCAGCGGGGTTTTTCCGGGTGGTTTCAAAAGGTGTATCTGACCAGTCTGGTATCTTCTGCAACACTGTGGTGAACCTTATGACTAGGGCAGGTGCTAAAAGCAAAGTGTTCTTACACGTCCTAGGGCTAACACAAGCTCATCTGGGCTCAGGAGGGATGACAGGCTGAGTCCTGGGCTTGTCTTCCTCCAGCAGTGAGTCTTTCTCTGGTAAGAGAAACCATCCAATATGGAGATGTGCTTTTCTGTCTTTGATGTTGATTTTTCTGTTCTTGTCTTTTTGTGGGTTTTTGTCTTGCTTCATCTTCAAAGAAACAGAACCTGTCACAAATGACATGAATAACAGCAGCTTCCATGCATCACAGCTGTTTCCCTTTATCCCCAAAGGAACCTTCCCCCCATCTTTGATAACATCTAAAATACTGACAGTTTTGTTCTTCAAGTCTTCTCTATTTTTTTTTTTTTTTTAAAAAAAACCCACCACCTCACCATATGGCAAACTACATGGATGAGGATGTGATCGCATGTGAAATACACATGATATTTTGATTACTGCCTAGTATTTATTCTTCAGCCAGTTCTTTTTCAGTGGCCTCTCCTAATCATATCACTTGGGCTGAGTCTGAAAAGCACTCCTTTGCTCCAGAAGACAAGAAACTAGTAGAAGACTTACCCAATTTCTTTAAATTGAGCAAATAACATTTTTTTTGTGTTGTGCTTTGTTTAAAAAGGGGCTAGTGCTGTTGCATATTCTAAATAGCTTCCTGAGTTGCTCAGGCAGATGCAGGAGATGGGGAGACCACCTGGTCAGGGGAGATAGCAGCAGTAATTGGAATTGCAGTTATCGAGTCCTGTGTGTGTTGCCAGACAGGAATGAATTTGCCAAGAAGCACAGAGTCATCCACCTTTTTCACCAAGGCCAACTGCAGAAACATCAGCAGTAGTGGCATTGCACCCTTCTGTGCTCCTGAATGACCATGGCATTCGTTTTCACATTCAAATAATTAATTATCAGTTGCCATTTCAGTCATGCTGGGTAGGAAGCTGCAGCTGTAATTAGTGGAAAATTTTTAATTAACAAGTTAAGTACTTCTTATTAACAGCTGTTTGAGAAATAAGTTAAGATTATTTAATGGATCCCTTGGATCTATAAAATATTAGACTTACATTCTCTGTCTTATTGTCAATGCTGCCATCATATCCATACATATGTCTACACCTCTGTATCTCCATAAAACATGTAAGGTCTTATTATATATTTTGGCATTAGGAGTAGGATTTATAAGTGTTTGATTCATATGAATCATCCCATAGATAATTTAATTATTGAACTCCTATATATTAGTACTGGAAGCTTAGGAGCTGTTTGACCTAAAAGAAATTTATGAAGACTTGGGGGGGAGAATAAAGAAAGGAATCAGACAGTGTTTTAGCATAGAAATATGGCATTTGTCACTGAAAAAGCAGTGTAGTTTAACTTTCTTGCTGATAATTGCATTTATATAATCTAAAAGATATCAGAAAAGTATTTTTTTACAGATAATTCTTAGTTTGTATTTTTGTCTTACATACAGTATATAATGTCATGGGGCATGTGTGGGGCATCAGCATGGTCCAAGGATCATTCCCAGCAGGAGGGTTAGATGCACCCACCTGGTTCAGAAGTGACAGCACAGACGTAGGCCACACCATGCCAGAGGGCATCAAGAATTGGAAAATGGCACACTGCATTTGGTAGCAAAAATATAGCGTTACTTTCCAAGTCCAAGTATATTTCCTAGTGATTATTTTTATTAATAGGCTTACTCTGAGAATTTTCCAAAGCTATAACAATGTTTTTTATTTACTTGAAAAACAATGGGCAAACCCATTGCTATACCCAGAATCTACTTTTCCTTTGCTAATGGACATTTGAGACCTTAAAGTTATTGCATGGCTCACCTTTCTCTCTTCAAGAAAGGCTGATGAATAACTACAATGTATGCATTATCCATTTGAACACTGAGATATTTAAAATGGCTGGCTGAGAAATGTCTGTGCAACTTATGTATGTGGTATATGGTTCAGGACAGCTCAATCTCCCCTTTACTCATCCAAGCACCACTTTCTCCTTTAGTTGAAGATACATGTATGTTTCCAATGGAAAGCCAACGGCCACTTCTGGAAAGCGCTGTCTTCTTGTGTTTCACAGAAAATGGAAAAACTTCACCTTCATGTCCCACCAAAGTGCTGCTTACACCTTCAGGTAGATCTCAAGTGAGATTCATGACATTTGCCATAGGTGAAGGTACGTTCCATGATGTATCTACAACTTTCTTAGTCTCTGCAGAGAATGACCAGCAGTTTGCAATGTGGCAGGGAGCAGAGGAGGTTATTTAGCAGCCTCGTTAGTTTAGTGAGGGCAGTGTGAGACTGATACTTAAGGTCATGTCTTTTGCCAGTGGAGGGAAAAAAACCATGGCAAGACATCAGCTTGTCTCTGAAGCTGATTCATGATATGCAGGAGGGCAAATTTTGTCTGTGGTCTGCTGCAGCAGTTGGTGACAGTCTGAGATACAACATTCAGAGGGACAGTGGTCACAGGGGTGAGCAAAAGACCCTCCCTGCTCTCTCTTGGGCTCATTACATGTTATGAAAGATGTTTGCATCCAGGGGCTGAAATGAGACTTGAGAAAAATGGTCTGTGCATTCATAAGTATTGATATGTGGGAGATAAAATGTGGAATGACATTCTTCCAGCCCATATTTCAGTGTCCCTAAATGCTAATCAACATCTTTACAGAGTAAAGCATAGTTAATACACTAATTACAGCCACTCTTTCTGTATGAAAAGGGTGGCTAAAATGGATATCAAGATGAGCAGGACTGAAAAAAGGGAGAAACAGCTATCCTTTCAAGATGGCTTTGAATTGGTAAGACCCCCCCATAGTCCTGTACTTACCAGGTATCCCATCCAGATGATATGACCTTGCAGACAGTCTTGTGTTTCCTCAGTCTTCCCAGTCTCCTCCTCTCTGGCTCCTGCTAAAAGTCTCCACTCTCCTCACATCCATGCAGTTATGAACGTGAAACCTGCTGTTGCCTCTCTCTTAAAACTGAATACTCCTTCCTAGTGCTGTTAAGGCCCTAACTTAACTCCAAACCCCATGACAGCATGCTAGTAGATAATATCCATTATTTTTATATCTGTGCCTTAGGGGCATTCTTTGTCTTGAACAGGACATTTTTCTGATGATCTAGGTAGAAGTTATTCTAATTGTGAACAAATTTTGACAAGTGTCATCCTCTCAATTCAGTAAATCAAATCAGCCTGTTGGCACTGACCTACTGTGTGGAAATATTGTTTGCATCTCCTCTTTACGCACCAATATCCCATTGTTTGACATATTATTAATTGCAGGACCTGGACAATGCTATAGGGCCAATTGTGTTCAACAGGTCATGCTTGTCTGTTTTTATCTATATCACAATTAAGGGTGAGCAGACATTTCCAACTAAAATAAAAATAGAGCAAGAACCTTGCCCTCTTCTCTGATGAAGCCTGTCTTGAGTTTTGGGAAGACTTAGTCAACTTTTTCTCATCCATTTTACTGTTTTGTTTTTCTGCATGCCCTTGTTGTGGGCAAGAAATGCAAGCAAAAATATTAAAACACCTTTCAAGTGGTATAAGGGAAGTATTTGTAGCCTGGACATAAAAATACTAAAAAAAAAAAATGGGAAAAGGGAGCTTGTTCCTTGAAATTGTAAACTGGGTTAGATGGTTGGCTGATGGAAGCAAAGACCCTCTGCTATTCAATGGACACCGCCTTAGGTTTTCGCTCCTTTTATGCAGTTTTTATTTAATCTCTTAAAATTCTTGCCGCTGTTGTTCTTTCCAGGGCTTCACTGTGCTTGCAGATACCATTCAAATACTGAGTTTCAGAATGGTACAGCTCGCGTGCACAGCCCCAGCCCACCCCAAGCTGTGTGTACCTGTGTGCACAGCCCCAGCTTGCACCAGCCCTTTCCTGCTTTAGTTCACTGTTCTTTCAGCTCGGTGCATGGTTTATAATTTTTTATCTTGCTTGCTTTAAGCAACCTGATTTTTTTCCCAGATAGATTTCATTTGGTTAATATTTATGCTCTTATCTTTCCGGTCCTCATTATATTATCATCTCAGCGTTGCATGGTTTTGCTAGCCAGTCATCTTAGCACTACCTGTACATGTAATGCATTTTCTGGATCACCAGTGAAAATTCTTTACAAGGCATTGGTAATATTTACAGAGATGTTAGAGTGACTAGGAAATTAAACTGACTTTCTGATTAGTTTTAAACTCCTACATTTTCTTTCTCAAAGCCAGCTCTGATCCCATTGAATTTGAAATGTGATTATTATGCCTATAGATTCAAAGGTGTCTCCTGAGATTTTCTTTGGTTTTGCTCCCTAAAGAGGATCAAAATCTAGACTTTTAAAAGACTCATGCTTTCTTGGAAATATTGTCATACTCAACAGTAATTTTTTCTTTATGTCTTCACACAGCTCCTGACATTTTAGCATGAAAACTATTTGTTATCCCTTGCTACAATTCTTTAATCTCTTTGCAAACCACTTGTTCATTTCTAGGCAATCCTGATGTAATCTTTTTGTAGATTTCATACCACTGTTTCACATGCTTTGCAAAATCAAAATAACCCATCTACCTTATTCTTTTTTTCCATTTATTTTCATAATTCCATCGAGCACAAAAGTCAGATTTCTGGCATGATTTATTCCTTACAAATTCACTCAATTTTTTATCACAGATCACATTATCTTCAATATAACTACCAGTGAATTAAACTTGAAATGCAGATCTTGATCGTAACTTCTGAATTTCCATCATTGCTAACCCAGTGGATAAATAAAAAGTTTTCAGACTGGAAAAATCTACATTTCATACGCATGTATGCACCAGATGCTATTATTTTGGCAATAATACTTTGAGCCTGCTAAAATGTTGATAAATTGCTTGTTTCTCATGTTTTGTGATTTTAAAGGTTTTGCAAAATGTTTTTCAAAAGCTGCAGCAGGAAAAAACAAGTGAACAGTGAAGATGCACTAAGTAGGAGACCCAAATGAAAGGTTAATTTCTACTGGATGTGAACCTGCTCTCCCTTTACTATATATGCTCTTGTACTGGGTCAGAGGGACTAAGGAGGTAGGCACTCATAAGGAAAGGATAACTAGTACAGTGTATTACAACCTGGGAAGAGAGAGGAAAGAGAATTAGAGCCCCTGGGTCTGCATCTGCTGCCTGCCTCCCCTTACCCTCAAAAAAGAGCAGACACCTTTTACAAGCAGGAATATGGAAGATGAAACTTGAAGTGGCCGATTTTTAATGGCATACCCTGCAGGGTTCTTTTATTTCCTCATCCCTTTTTTTTCGTGTTCCTGTTTTTCTTCAGCAACTGTTTCCAATATTCCAATTAAATGTCTAACATTTTCCCATGGCAGAATAAACTCATTATTTTGCATCTTTAAACATCATTTGCAAATAAAGTGTTGTGTGTGTAATCTGATAAGCACGTTCCTCAGATGTCGACTGGTCAGCCAGTGTCAACTAGGGAACTTCTGGAGCAGTCTTTGGTGCAGGATGCAGCCGTTCTGTGGAGCAGGGCACATCTTTGACACCCTTCATCAAAGGCAGGGTGCTAGGACCCAGTTAGGGGGCTTTAACTAGTACTGTTTTGGCAAAAAGGGTAATGGGTATGAAATTTCACATGATTCAACTACAAACCTCTTGTCCCAAGGCTATTCAGGGGATTTGCAGAAGCAAGTAATAAGTTTGGAGCTTTTAATTGGAATTGTGCAACTATACAGATCTGCAAAACAGCCCCTATGAGCCAGGCATTCTGCAGTAAGGAAGAGAGGACAAACATTACATTGGTTCAGTTCACTTTCAGCACAACAGAAACCATGAATTATGTTTTTCCAGGCCACTTTCTAAATATACACACTCCCCCCTTTATTCTCATGTGCATTCCCTGACGGTTGTCTGCAAGCTACCCCCTCATTCAGTGAAAAAGCAACAATAAGGTCCACGTGCTTCAGTAATATAAATAAAAGTATATATCCCTCTGTCCCTGTAGACTCCTAACCCAGATCCCATATCCTGCTTCCTCTACTGCAGTGATCCTATGCCTCTAATTCTCCACCTCAGCCTCCCAGATGCACTGGGGACATGCTTTTATAAAGTCTCTGCAGGTCATCTGAGTTGCTGGTCATGCAGGTGCAAATGTGGCATTGTACACAAAACGAAATAGCATAAATTCTTCAATTTGAAGTCAATTGTATTTATTAGTGCTTGTGGCATGACAGGCATACTGCCTTAAGAGTTTCATATATTGCACCTTTACTGGATCTCTCTCATACATATTGAGCTAAGCATTTCTGATACCCTTTGAAAAGGACCCAAAATTGCTAATAAATCTATGACATTTTTTGTCAGTGGGACCAGGGATGCATGCTAAATTACTAACAGTAGTTGTGAGCATGGGCTAAAAGGTGCATCCAACAATTAATTAATAGCTGATTCCCACCACAGAATCAAACATGTTTAAGAAAATTAAGTTCTATGGTTATTGACAATTAAAGATTAAGCTATCTTTGAGAAAGCCACAGAGCTGCTTCTGCAGCTGTGTGACATGAGTGGGAAGGTGTGAGGTCTCCAGGGGACTCCACAGCGCAGGCAGAGCTGGTGCAGAGCCAGCTGTACCCCACGGGTCAACCTGTCTCTGATTTACTCTGGGCTTGAAGCACATTGGGGATTATTTTTAGTTTCCACATTGCTCGTGTTCAAGTCATTTGGACAAAGAGAGAAATGTTGAGTTCTCTCTCATTTTAAGCTGTGCATTGCAAATTAAAGCTGCAATAAAGCATCTTCAGTAAGAGATCCTGTTTTTCTCTTAACTTCTTGAGTTTCGACTTCACATACATTCCCTGTTTGTGGGATGAAGGGCGAAAGGTTGTGACTATGGTTGGTAAAGCTGATACGCAAGGTAGCATTAGAGTGCCTGGCTTGGGTGGGGATATCAGCCAAGTTACCATGGTGTGTGGGGCTGTCTGTGGGTGTCCTGTCCCCCTCCTCACCCAGGATCAGGCACAGGCATTGCATCCCGAGCTGAGGCTGAGCAGTTGTGATGCTGCGGATGCCAGGGACTTCTGTCTGCACCCCTGTCGTGTTGCAGGCACGGACTGGATGTGCTCTGAGAGCCCGGGAACTGGGTGGTGGAACACCTGTTTCAACAAGGGAGGGAGAGAATTTAAGTGCAGGGTGAGGACAGGCCTTGACTAAAATGTACTAGTGCAGGGTAAAGCAAATAGTGTTATCAATAGAAATTGCAAGGAATATGAGGAGCTGAAAGGCTCTGCAAAGCCACAAGTCCAGGCCCTTAAGCTGGAGAGTGTTGGTAGAAAGTGACTCTGGCATTTAAGAAAAAAGGACAAATAGCTTCTCTGTTTAGCATCAAAGGACAGGAAAAGGTATTCCTGCATAAACCCCATAACTACACGATTTCTGTGTTTGGGAAGGTAAATGGTAAAACCCCTGCCTTCTCCAGACAAAACAATATCTCCCATTACAACTTGCCCACCTATTTCACTGTGCCTGTAGCATAAGTAAGATTTAAAATATAGCATAAATTACATCTTCGGTTTCTTTTTTTTTCTTTTCTGCTGCAAGCCATACATTTCTAGAAGCATTTCCTACAATATTCTCATTTAGCATGGAAATCTTGGAACTTTTTTGCATTTCTATGCAAGGCTATACAACTGGATTTTGGGAGAGCTGTTCACAGCTGCAGTTTGGAGTTTGGGTTTTCTTTTCTTCAGTTAACTTTGTAGGATCACGGGACCTGAACCACACAGAGAGGTCAGCTTATTTCCACGTGCAGCAGTGGACACAGTGACAGATGTCTTGGATGAATCACTGCAGCAAGACCCGTGAGTGCTGCAAGCAGCAAGGGGAGAGGCTGCTGGCAGAGAAGGCCTGCTCAGGCATTCTGCTCTTCAGCTCCTCTCTCAGCTGTGACAGGCTCACCGCAAAAAGCTGACGGCCTTGTCAGCACGGCATCAACAGAAATGAGTGCTTGGTTTGGGGAGACGAGCACTGGAGGGGCTGCAGCCAGTGCACATGTTTCTTTTTATTTTAAGAGCAGGGAAAAGGGCAGTCTTCATGAGCCTCACCATCCCTGGCATCCGCTTGACACCCCAAACTGCTGGGTTGGGAATCAGAATAAATGATGACAATTGCATAAGCAGAACAAGGGGAACTATTAGTGTACGAAACAAAAGCTCTTCTTCTGAATGTTGAGACATTTTTAGTTTCACTGTCCCAGAAATGTCAGTGAATTAAAAGAACGACTTCAGCCGTAGCTTGGCTCCGTTGTCATTTACATGTCAGGTTCTCACACTTTGCTAACTGAAGGCGATGGAGGTGGGTGTGAAACAGATTCTTGGCAAAAACTTTCAAAAATGGGTGCCTAAAAAGTTAGACCCCCCAGCTCTGCAGAAGCTGCTGGATGTTCAGAGCTTGGAAAAATTCAGCCACTCACGCGCATCCAGATGTAGGCATTAGGCACCTTTTAAAAAATAATCTTGTTCTCTGAGACCAATTCATCCAGTACCACTTGTAAGCTGGTGGTGCCCAATGTTGCTGAGTTTCTACAAAAGCAAAGGCAGAGATTACTCAGTATCACAGTGGCTGAATTTTTATCCAAAGGCCAGAATACTTTCCCTTGACTCAAGAGCTGGTGAAACCAACATTACATTTTTTGCCGGCTGTCTGGTCCATCTGCACTAAGGTAGCATCAGTAATCTCAGAAGGGAGAGCAAGGTTTAGGGAAGATGGAAAATTCAGTTACTTCAGTCTGAGCCATTGTTACTTCAAGTCAGGTCAAAGGCCTGTTGAGAGGGGTTAATAAATAGATCCTGCAAAGCCCAAACCAGCATTTAATTACTTCTGAGCTTTGTTTCTGGCTCTTCCAGTCCAACACTTTTTATAAGAGTTATAGTCATAATAAAATAAAAATACAAATATGAGACTTGAAAAGGGAGGAGAAGCTTATGTTCATTTCTGAGCTGATTGCCTCTCCTAGGGTTTTTTTGCAAGCACAGAAGCTGTGTTGCTCCTGATTTACTTGGCTGTAGTGGAAAGTTTCTGTGCAATTTTAATGGCTTGCAAAACTTGAGATTAAGATTTAATGGATGGTTAGCAAAACACATTTTTGGGCTTGTAGCGTGATTTCATGCTATGATGCCTACATTGACTGGTTAGTTACAAACCTGCTTCAGTTCTGCGCTACCAATATGTTTCTAATTAACGCAAGTATGGCTGAAATATTGAAAATCTCCTCCTTTATCTGAGAGATGTAAGGCCTATAATTATTCTCCCTGTTCCCCGCCCCCCCCCCCGACCGCTTCATTCCCAGGTAGGGATTTTGTGCTCTTTAATACCTCAGAAAACCTCATTCTCTCCGCAACCTCCAAACCTCCCTTCACTTCCTAAACATTGCCCTCACCCTGTGTGCGGGTGATTTATTAAAGCGCTGAGTCCACAGAATTGCTCACGCAGAGCACTAACACCATCATTCATTTTTTATTTAAAAAGCTTTACAGGCAGTTTGTGGCAGGATGAAAACAGGGCACTACTGCTTACAAGAACTCAGGGCTCGGCTTGCTCGAACTTCCCACTGCGGCCAAGGAAACATGATAGTCTTGGTGGAGGGAGACACTTTGCTTGGCTAAGGGTGGGTTTGCATCGCTTCCTGGGGACCTGACATGGACTTGGGCACCCAGCACGTAGCTCAGAAGAGTCAGCAGCTCAGACTGCCAGAGCCTGGTGCCGCCAAAGGAGAGAGGTGTCTTTGCATTGCCAGAGAGAGATACTTAACTGCTATATGGCCCTGAATAGCAAAGCCACTTCAGGCAACCCTGAGCAGTGGGCTTGAATTGCTCTCTGAAGCTTTGAACATTGATGCCATGACAAATTTCCAGAAAACAGCTGTAAAATCTTTTTATCATGGTGCATTTTGGGCAGAGAACACAGGAATGGTTTTGTAAGGTGGTGAATTGGATGCTTCATGAACTCTGTTTGTCCTGTGTACTGTTAAGCTGCTGAAGTGTGGAAATACTATTTATAGGAGTAGCATGACCTGAGTCTGAAAGTGCGCTGCCCTGAGCAACAAAGACGGAGTCCTCGCCCTAAGCACATTACCAAAGGGCTGACAGTATTTGTGCTGGAGGAAGAAGCACTGAATCTTCAAGTAGAAATGTTCACTGCTCTGCACACTGCGATTAGGAGGGCACAACTATGGGGAGAATCACAGGATAGAAGACTTCAAAACACGTCCTACATCACAGCTGGGTTAGAGAGGGGACAAGGAAGGGAGAACGTCACCATGCCACTGGTATAAGTCCATGGTTCACATATGTTTTTAGTGCTATGTGCTGTTCTGATCTCCACTCAGAAGGGGTGTAGTGGGACTGGAAGGGGTTGAGAGGAGGTCAATCAACACAATCTATGTGAAGGGCAGCTAAGTGTGCAAGGACTTGTCAACCTGGAAAACAGACAGCTGAAGGGAATTACGACAGAGGTCTATAAAAATGCAAGAGGTTTGGTGGAGGATGAATGGATAGGGATGGACTGATTGTTTCCTGTCCCTATGAGGAACGAGGAGGCTACTAGGGTGAAGCTACTAGGAGCTCAGAGCAAGACAAACCAAAGGAGTTGGTTCTGTGTTAATCAAGCAGTAGAGGAAATACAAGGAATTTACACCAAAAATGGGACAAGATCATGGAAGAGATACACCAAATACACATTTGTTGGGAAGCCCAGCACTTCGAGTGACTGGAGGGTGGGAGAGGCTGAGGAATATGTCACATGTGCTTCTTTTTTTTTTGTACTCATATTCTGGGCATTTGCTTTTGCCCACTTCTCAGATACAGAGCACTGAACCCAGTGGACTTTTTCTGACTGAGTAGAGCTGTTCCTATAGTCTGTGTTTCATAGAATCATGGCAGAATCATAGAATCATAGAATGGTTTGGGTTGGAAGGAACCTTAGAGATCATCTAGGCCAACCCCCCTGCATGGGCAGGGACATCTTCCACTAGATCAGGTTGCTTAAAGCCCATCCAACCTGGCCTTGAACACTTCCAGGGATGGGACATCCATAACTTCTCTGGGCAACCTGTTCCAGCACCTCACCATCCTCACAGTAAAGAATTTCTTCCTAATATCTAATGTAAATCTACCATCTTTCAGTTTAAAACTGTTACCCCTCATCCTATCACTACAGTCCCTGATAAAGTGTCCCTCCCCATGAGGTGAGGATGAAAGAATGAGATGAGAGGATGAGAGAATCCCTAATTCTCATCAGAAATCTAATCCAAAGGCAAAGAAATTAAGTTGCAGGGACTGTCACCCTGTATTGAGCCAAAGCTTGTGTATCCCCATTGGTACTGGCTGAAGCAACACCCATTGCTGTATACACATGCAGAATTACGGAGCAGAAGCATCATTTCTGTGCTGTGTGTTACATATGCTTTACTGTATGTGACAATGACTGTTATTTGCTACCAGTTCTCTTTCTAACTTGACACTGTGTATTAAGTGAGAGGTGATGAAGAAAAAAAGCCCTTTGGCTATTGTTACTTTTCAATGTTAAGAATGCGCAGCTGCTGCATGAGATGTGTTTTGTCAAGTTTGCAACAGTTAATAGAAAGCTAAAGTAAACGCCTGGGAGTTCAATGTTTTTAAGCCAGTGCTCAAACTCATTCACCATTGAAAACAAGAGATACGATGCCGTCAGGAACCTGGAACTTTGTTTCTCCATTCTGCTCCATGCAAGAGACCAGCATTTTTTAGCTTGTAGTGTACATTCTGGCTTTGCACTACGGCACATGCAAACAGAACTGTTAACTTTACAATTAAATGAATATGGATTGAGGAATGTTTAGTGCCATTACTCAATAGGACCATTTTGCTGTGTTCAAGATTGTAAAAAACCTCCAGTGAATCAACACACCATCATTCTGTTATCCATCTCCATCACTCTACATCCTGGCAGAGGTAGCATTAGCTCTGCATTTAAATTACTGTGCACAGCTATGAGTTGTGGTGGGGGAAAAAAAAAAAAAAAGAAGGGTAGAAATCCTGCTGTTCCATTTATCAGCCAAACAGAACTGATTTAGGGTTATGCGTTCCTAATCTCCTGCTTTGACAGCCTGTGGTTTCATATTTTCATTTGTAAAACCTCAGTAGGAGTTACTTGAATTGTAAAGGAAAAAAAAAAAATCACAGCTCCTCCAGAATTTTCTTAAATGACCTTCATTTGGACTAAACTAATGGTTTTCTGTTCCACAAATTCACCACTGCTCTGGGAGCCTCAGATTCAAGCATCCTTTTGTTTTAAGGGGTATTGTTCATTTTTAGCAGCCTGTCACTTTAGAGTTGAAAACTATTGGTCTTAGAAAAGAAACTGAAGTTGCAGAAGAGTTGTCAGCAGGTGAATAACCACTACTGAATCTTGAGTCTCCTGTAGGAATGATCTTGTGGGTCTTTGCATTTAGATCTAGTGTAGTCACATTTACTTACCCATTGGCACTGAGGAGTGGTGGCAGTGATCTCACGCCTCCTAGTTGCAAAAAACACAATGTGTTTGTCCTCACTCTCCTGTGGCCATTTCGGTCATTACAGCAAGTCTGAGTGACAGATCTCTTTACTGCAGCACTGGCTGCTATATTTTGAGGGTGACCAAAAAAGGCAGAGGCGGACTGCAGCTGTAGTTCCTTAGATGCTTAATTTGTGAAAGGCAGTATATATTTCTGAGTCTTATAGATCAGAGCAACATTAATGTTCCTTGCATTATCTTCTTTGCTCCACCATCAAATGCATGTGCTTCACTTTCAATCCACCTGCCAACGAGCTCCTGCCCTGCTCTATGTGGCTGAGGCAGAGCTGTTAGTGTACATACCACCCCAGTGTTTTCCAGCCTGCCTACCAAAAGTGTGTAGGTACCATTCCTACACGCTTTTGGTAGGCAAATTCAAGTTTCCTGTTTTGGAAAGCCTTTCTGATGTTGGCAGGTCAGGACAAGAAGCCAGGCACACAGCTTTCACTTCATGGTGCAGGGCAGAGACAGACAATCCCATTCCCTGACAGGTAGCTGAAATGCAAATACATCAAAATGGGAAAAGATGGGAATCAAGTGGATAATGGGAATTAGGGAAAACTACTATGTAGGAGATGTCATCTTTTTGGAGGTGTTGCATAAGGAACAAGTGTTTGGGTTACCTACTATTGGTAGAGAGATACAGTTCTTACACCAGAAAGAGACTTAAAAAAGTAGAATGCCGCCAAAAAGCCTGAGAGTTCTTGGAGAGTAATATCAACATATAGCCTGCAAGGAGCTCTTTCATAATGGGAGAGACACAGAAACTCTGAACCTTTACAAGAAAGTCCACTCCGCTTTGCAAACCTGGCATTGTAACAGTACTGATGCGACCACGGTTATGTTCAGCCTGGCATCAGGAAAGCATCCACACAACAGCTTGCTTTCTTGAAATTAGCACTAAGGAGACAGAGAGGGAGGTTAGCAAGAAAGTATTTATCTTTGCTAGTGTTTTCCTTTCCTTTGCAAAGGAATATTCAGTATTGTGGAATGTAGCAATCTTATCAGAAAGAAATGTTTCCCTGCACATCCCTCCTCCATATTCTGCTATTGTACAGCGTTACAGGATGGCAGACATGGTCCTAGGATAACTCCTTGTTTTTCCTTGTCATTTGGTGTGTGCCTGCTCTTTGTTCTACTCAAGTTGACTAATCATACAAATAATCTGGTGGCCTTTTGAAAATGGAAACAAAGTAAAGATTAAAAAGGTTAAAATCTGCATCCACACAAATATCACCTGCACCTCAGGGAATGAGGTGGCTCGAGCATCACAGCAGTAACTCCAGCCAAATTAGGAAAGTGTGGCTGCTGCTCCCTGTGTCAAAAGAGGCTCTGCTCCTCCCATGGGCTTCCCCGACCCCTCTCTAAGATATCTTACTCTTGCAGAATTGGTCCCACAGTGATGATCAGGATACAGTATGAAGGAAGTAAATGTTTTTTACCTTCCCTTCTCTCTAGTGTATCTACCCACAGATGCTACCTGGCTTAGGGGGTTGGTCATGGAAATAGGTCTCCTGATTTTGAGCCACAGGTGGAATTATCTATGGCTGAGCAAGGTACACCTAAAACACTGCCCCTGGTGTGAATGGTTGTCTCCAGGCTGCATAACTGTAGCGGTCTTAGTTATGTTGTTTAAAATTCTGGTTCCATCATAAAACCCTGTTCTCAGGTGCTTGTAGCTTCGGAAAATTTCCATCCAGACTGAAATCCCCCACACCGTATCTGTGGACTTTAGGGTGAATACTCTCAGCAAATTGTGTCATTTTTTACTAATAATAAGCCAGGGGAATAAAGGGAAAATACTACTATCATTAAGATTTACTGAAGCTGGTGGATTTACCTGACATGCTTCATTTAAAATAAGGTTAACTAATTCAGTAAGCTCATTTATGAAAGCAAGCAGCTGAATCACTGTAGACTCCAATACACAAGCATGTCTGCAGGAACGGCCTCTGCGTGCTTGTCACCATCTCCTGTGGTACAGGAGCAGATGCTGTGTGAGCTGAGCTGCCCGTGAGGCTGCAGCTTCTTCAGCTGCCCCTGGAAATCTGTGCTTGGTCACCTCTGCCTAGACAAAGGCAAATATGAGACTGCATAGGAATTTCCAACCATCTGGAGAGAAGGATGTTTCTGAGTGTGGGTTTGCACAGGAGCGTCGGAAGCTCAAGAAGCATTGATGCTGGGAGCAAAAACCATCAGAGAAGATGGTGCTGAGGTTTATCCAGGATGAGTCCTGAACCTGGGATGGGTCCACAAGGCCACAATCTAATCAAAAATATCATTGAAATGGTTACAAAATCACAGTGCACCAGACATCCTAAACACTAAAATAGGCAGGGGAAAAGCTGTGGGGAAAAACTGCAGTCATTAAAGAGTGTATGCTTAATAGAAGGAAAGGGGGAGGGAATCAGTGTTACCCAGTCAAGAAGCTGAATATTTGCAGCCTTTTCTTCCTTCTAGACCTTTTATCTGTAATGTTAATGGATATTATCTACACTCCAGATAGTGTCCGCTACCTCCTAGCTTCTTGGAAAGGGTGCCTCCAACATACTTAAGTAGGATAATCTCTATTTTAACGAGTCTATGAGTCCCTGGGGTGTTTCTTCTTTCCCAGAAGAGGGGGAAGAACGTATCATGTAGATATTCCTGGAAAATGTTTGCTTTTTTTTTCTTTTAAGAACCCTCCAACCTGCTGATTAGTATTTTCTGTATTTGAGTCAAAAAAGAGCAGAGCTGTCAGGACATTTTTTGCTTATGTTTAAATATTCCCTATAGAGTGCTCCTATAGGGCTGCCCCTTTGGCCCTCCACTGCTGTTTTGGCCTTTGCAGAGGATTCTTGCCAAAATCCTGACAATAAAAGGATCCATTGCATGACATAAAGAAAAACACTGGTTTCCACTTTGGCAGTTCTGTTGTGAGCTGTGAGCCATGCCCAAGGAACACCCCGGTGCCTGTCAGGCTGATGTGCCACAGGCAAATGTCAGCTCTTTCCTTTAAGCACAACAGAAAAGCCCTCCCGGTGCAGCAGGATTCATATTGCATGCTCTCTCCCATAAACTAATCCTTCCCTGTCACCGATATATTGCCATAACATATTATCAGAGACCAAGGACTGCTGTTGCTTTCGCTTGTATCCCATATCAACTGTTTTCTCTCCCATTCTGGTGTTAGATTACATCTATGGGAAAAGAAGATGCAATGTGCATTTTCACTTCATTTATCCTGCTGTACAAACAGCATTTCAGATTACCACTATTTTTTCTCTTCAGAAGTGACAGGGTGCAATGCTGTCCCTAATTCTGCACCCCAGGTTTTCTCCCCACTTGTGTCAGAAGTTGTTATTCAACCGCAAGAGGGAGAAGTGCCCATCACTGTCCCAGTGAGGCCCATAGACTCGTGAGGCCCATCAGCATCGTGAGACTGAAGAAGACAAGACCGAGCAGAGAGCAGTTTTTACATGTATTTGCTGCCTGCTTTGTATTACATTATTTTCCCCTAACTTCCCCTCTGCTTGTCAATAGTGGCAGATAACGGAGAGCTTTAGAGAGAGTCTGAGATTCTGGGCTGGAGCGAAGGAGCCTGGGTGGAAGTGCAATGCCCTGGACACACACGGGAAAGCTGAAGCCTTGTGTGTGGCTTAGATCACCCAGAAAGCTGGAGAGGGAAGGAGAAAAACAAGATCGTCTAGTACCATTCCCAGAGTCAATGGGAAGAGGGAGGAGAGCAATTGGAGAGACTAACACCATGAAACACCGTGTGGCAGGCAGCCTCGCGGGGAGAGGCAGCACAGGATGGAGAAGCCATATATGACTGTGCAAGAGCAGCAGGGAGATCAAGAGACTGCTCAGGCCCTGGAATATAGCCAAGACAAGGCTAGAAACTTTGAAAGCGCTTCATGGAGACTGGTGAAAATAAAAAGCAGCTCGGAAGAGATCCAGGCCGAAGCTGGAAATTATAATTGCAGACTAGAGTAACAACTGAGGGTTCAATGAATTTCATGACCCAGGGAAGAAATGCAGTAAAACGGCGATTGGAAATATGGATTTCAAGAGCATGTTTTTTTCCTGAGTTGGGTTTTCTTTGAGAAGAGAGGCAGATCAGAGCCTGTGATTTCAGGAAAAAGAAGTGGAGGGTGGGCTGTTTACAGGTGTGCGTGGTAAAGATGCCATTGTGGGTCCTTTGAAATGTTTTAACAAAACTGTATATGTGGGTTTAAGTTGTGCATCGTTGTGTCCAGCTCCAATTTAAATGGGGGGCTGTGCAGTAGGGTAAGTGTGCGCTGTGAGGTGGGAACACACAAACGGGGAAATGGGGGGAAAATTGGTGGGGAACCAGGGAAAGAGGGTTCTCAACAAGAGTATTGGCAGAAGAGGAGAAAAGGAAAAACTTGTAGTGCAAAAAGATATGTAGAATATATCTTTAACTACAAGGAAAGGGAAAAGGGACAGCAAAAAAGCAAAGGACTGGGGAAATCGCTGTGGAAGGGAGGGCAGGAAAACCTGCAGAGGGAAAGGCTGGGCAATTGAAGATTTGACAGCAGTCTGTGAGGAGGGAAGGTGAGGACGTGTATGAAGAACAAGAGCAGCAGTCAAGTTTAAGACAAAGTTATAACGGAAGACAGGGTGAAGACAGGTATCTACAAGGACTAAAATACCCCTGCATTGTGGACTTCCTGATGTACCTGGTCTCTCCTGGAAAAAAAGAAGATCAAGCAACAATTCCTAGCTGGATGACAAACAGAAAAAAGCACATACACTTTGGAGAAGTAAAAGCATCTTTCTTGTCTTTTCCTCATCAGTCAAGTGTTTCAGGGGTTGCTTTTTGAAAAAGGAAAATTCATAGTTAGAGCTACCTGAAAGAGATTAGCTGTGGTCCTTCTTTTACTTTGTTCTTCAGCCACATTTGTGGCTGTCAGTCAAATCTAAACTCCAAAGCCAGCCTCTTCCACAGGGAGGGCATCTGTCTCCGATGTATTTCACGCGTTAAAACCCTCCACACTGAGAGGCAGGGGCACAGGCAGGCAGTGGCGTGCCTGCTGGCTGATGGGCTTCTGCGGGGATCAGTGGGGGTCTGCGAAGGCTCGTGGCCTTTCTCTGCTGTGCTAGCCCCAGGCATGGCATGGTGTCTCCCTCCAGGAGGAATTTTGACTTTGTCACTCCAGGCAGCAATTACACAAAGGATAGTAAATATAATGGTACGGCTTGAAACAGTGGCGCTCCCCTGCTGCAGTGCCTGTTGTTGGACTCCCTATGTCCTGCCTGCAGTGTTTCCAGAGCTTTTGTATAAACAACTTTAGATGGGAAAATTCTAATTTGGAGTGTCCTCTCCTGATGTGAATCACTGAAACTGCGGCAATAGTCCAGCCGGAGGCTTAGACCAGAGCTGTGCTGCAATAACTGCTACTCACCTGCATCAGGATTTGGGTATCTCTGGGGACAGGTCATGGCTCTGACTTCAGTGGGACGGCAGGCTAATGATGTTTAATGGCTGTCCCTGAGCAAAAAATTGGAGGTCTCACTCTGACTCAGTGCAATTTGGTCCAGAGGACTGAACAGGCTCCAGCAGTATTAAATTCATGCCTATGTCTTCATTCTTTTAATAACCTTGAGATGGAGGGGGAGGTGGTGGGTACCAGTGCTCATCCTGCTTGTGATGCTCGGGAGATAGAGCCTCAAATCTCATGAAATGTTTGCTAAGCACTTCATTTGTACATTGGAAATAAAATAATATAAGCCTGTTCACACCTGTGTCAGCTGTTATTTCTTTTTCTAGATAAGAGCCTCTTTCTCTCTGTCTCTTGCTGGCTATCAGATGTCCTGGGATTTCTCTCCTACTCATCCAGCATTCTCTCCCCTGTAGAGTAAATAAGCATGGAGTCTGAACACTTTAACAGTTAGCATTTTATGGCTGTCTTCAGATTATGGCTAGTTTGCAAGCTGCTGCTCTGTTGTAACTAGAAAACAATAGCTTTTTGTTTGCATTTAGCAAAATAATTACTTAAGGGTACAACAGCAGTTATGAGACTTATATTGTTGTGTTATAATTTGTGTTAGTATATACCATATTCATTTGTGTATTCTATATTTATTTTTAAATGTCTCAAATTTCATGCAGAGTGCTCATGTGAACAAAGCAGCATTTTGCATAAAGGATTGTGCCCTTAGTCATCTTGATTTCATCAGGATGACTGAAATGTTACTGAAATGGGGATTTTAAAACAGACGAGAATGAGAGCTAAGCAGTTAACAGCCCAAGCAGATTATAGTGTTCTGTTCAAGTTCGTAGTACTGTGTTTATTAATGTAACTATAACTTGGCAAATGTTACAGAAATGGGGCACTTGTTATAATTTTTATATATGCTTTATTTTTTATATGCTAGTATCTCCTCCTTCTCCAATGTTAATACTGGCATCCCTAATCATTCTTTTTTTTCTTTGCTTGAAAGGAAAACAAAAACAATGGTGAAAAAGCATGTCATAACACAGTCCTTCCTCCAAATAATTTACTTTTCCATCCTACCTGTGTTGTTCTTCCCTTTCTGTCCTGCGATTTCTCTGGCTTGCGGTTGTGCTGTACCGCAGTCCTGAGCATCCTCAGAGGCTCATCTGGCCCAGCACAGCCCCCTCCAACGGATGGTGCACAAACCCTCAAGCTGTAGATGGCCATCGACCCTCCAGTGTCAGCTACTCTGCAGTGTAAGGTAAACTTAAGACACAAAAGTTTCCAGGACTTACGTTTATGCTGTCTGACATATAACAGTGAGCTACACGTACACCTACCATGACAGCTCACGTGCTCTTGAACTAACTGTTTCGAGGTTTATAGAGGGTAAAAGATGACAGACTGCAGGATCCTGTAAACTGCGTTGTATTTGGGATGGGAAAGTTTTGCTTTTTGCTCCCTGGCCTGTCGCTGCCCTGCAGGAAATCTCTTCCAATCTTTGTACCTCCACTCACCATCTCACCCCATCCGTCCTGCACCGGGGCAACCCTGATATCAGTACAGGCTGGGGGATGAGGGGATTGAGAGCAGTCCTGCGGAGAAGGACTTGGGGGTACTGGTGGATGAAAAGCTGGACATGAGCCAACCATGTGCTCTTGCAGCCCAGCAGGCCAACCGTATCCTGGGCTGCATCAAAAGAAGCGTGGCCAGCAGGTCAAGGGGGGTGATTCTGCCCCTCTACTCTGCTCTGGTGAGACCCCACCTGGAGTACTGCATCCAGCTCTGGAGCCCTCAGCACAAGAAGGACATGGAGCTGCTGGAGTGGGTCCAGAAGAGGGCCACAAAAATGATCTGAGGGCTGGAGCACCTTTCCTATGAGGACAGGCTGAGAGAGTTAGGGTTGTTCAGCCTGGAGAAGAGAAGGCTGCGGGGAGACCTTATTGCAGCCTTTCAGTACTTAAAGGGGGCCTGTAGGAAAGATGGGGACAGTCTTTTTAGCAAGGCCTGTTGTGACAGGACAAGGGGGAATGGTTTTAAACTAAAGGAAGGTAGATTTAGGCTAGATATAAGGAAGAAATTTTTTCCAATGAGGGTGGTGAAGCACTGGCACAGGTTGCCCAGAGAGGTAGTGGAGGCCCCATCCCTAGAAACCTTTAAGGTGAGGTTGGACGTGGCTCTGAGCAACCTGATCTAGTTGAAGATGTCCCTGCTCACTGCAGGGGGGTTGGACTAGATGACCTCTAAAGGTCCTTTCCAACCCAAAGCATTCTATGATTCTATGATTCTATGATTTGGGCTGTGGCACAGCTGGCACCGGCATACAGCCAGCATCACCACCCGCGCCTGGAGGACAGGCGGGACTGCTGAGCTGATCCCCAGGGCCTCACACTGACACATCAGACCTCACTCAGGAGGTCAGAGCAAGCGACAAAATCTTGCATCTGCCCACAAGCGGCCAGGACAGGCACCGTGGCTCGCTCGCTTTTGATGTCTATTTATTTCCTTATTTGTTCTCTTTCTGTTGCCTCATCTGTTACTTTCCTCCACCTTTCTCCAAATGTCTAAATCTGCACACTCTACCCAATTATTTTCAAAGACCTTTTTAGGCTCTGCCGAATACCTGACTGCCTTCTCTATGTGTCTCAGGAGAAGGTGTCAGCCCTTAGCTGCTGAAATCAAGTGCTGTGATGAAACACCAGGATCCCAGAGAAGTGCTATGTGGAAACACTGGGATCCCAGAGCACCTCCCAGCCCCTTGGCCTGGGAGTAAGCAGTGTTTTCATGTCCCTGCTGAGCAGTCACCTGCCAGCGCCCCAGAGGTTTTGTGGGAGGGAAGCCCAGATGCATGATTGGCCAGGTCCCTGGTTTGGACATTCAGAGTTGTAGACCTGAATTTAAAATTCAGGGTTTAAATTTAAACTTAATTCATTCTGTAAGCCTTAATGCATGATAATGTCTGGGTAATTAGAAATATCTTGGGGCCACAATATAGAGAACAACTTACTGCTGAAGGAGTAGAAATACTTTAGGATGATACTGGACTTATTCAAGTGAAAAAGCTGAAAAAATGTAGAATCTCAGCTGACTGAAAAATAACAAATCATTACGGCCTTGCATGGGCAAAGGTCAGAAAGTCACCTTGTTCACAAACAGCAAATGAGTATATGAATTTAACTTACATAGAGTAAGATAATCTTGTATTAATGCTATCTGGTTACCTTATACAGATTAATATGACTTTTATTAGTGGAAAATTTCCTCTCTGGGATATATTCATGGAACATTGAACCTGGCATGTACAGATGTCTTGAGATCTTCTTTGAAGCAGATTCTCTGCATTTAGATAAGCCGGGTCAGATTTCTTTCCTAACAAGCTGGCCAAATTTTAAGTTTTTATAAAGAAATAAGGAGAAGCAGCCAAAGAACCATATGGATTTGTCCCTGCCCTGTAGTCTTCAGTGGTGTCATTTCTGTTCTGCAAAGTGTTGACTCACTGAAACTCTTCCTGTGGCATATGCGGATGGAGAAAACTTTCTCCTGCCCACTTCAAAATTATGAAGTGTAGGATTCATGAACAGCAGAAGAGATTTCATTCAGTGCCATCTCCTGAGTGGCTGGAGGTTTGCAGGTGCTCAGAGCTTTGAAAGGACAAAACTACGGTGTGAAGGAACGACTTTGAAGACTGAGCACCACATATTGTCTGCTCTTTGGCAAACTGACAGATCCACATAGGAAAACTATGAGAAAAGTAAAAATGACATGTTTTTACGTAACTCAAGCTTCTGATTTTCACAGCCATGGAGCAACCCAGAAGTGGGCTGCATAAAGATGTACTTGTTGGTTCATTACCATAGACCATGGAGATACAAGTGCATCTATAGCCTCAAAACCAGAAGCTTTGATCTCAGCGTTACTGAAGAAACCAGAGAGGTGAGAGATATGAAGTGGCTTTCTGCCTCCTCTCTCCTCATCTGCCCTGGTTCTGGCATGATGAGAAGTGTGTGTGGATGTCAGTGCAAATCTGAATGATGCAAGTTAGCGTGGTTATACTCTAACTTAATTATGCTAATAGAATAACAAGACACGGCAGTGATTCTCTTTTGCATGGGGTCAGGGCACCACCCATTCTAGTTATCCCCTCTTCATAATGTTTTCTGGCCAGGGGGAAGCCCTTGGGTTAGGAACCAAAAGCCCTTTCCGTAAGAATGATAAAACGCAATTTGAATTCTAGCAAGTTGGCCTGGAGTAACTTCTCATTAAACAGCCACAATGATTGTAATTATGGTTAGATAAAATTAATAAATAATATAAATGCTCTCTAGGATGTACACAATTATTAATGGATAAAGCATAAACTGGAACTAAAGTCAGCCGCTTTATTTGAGGATACAGTAGAAGACCAATAAATCCTGCAGGCAGATTAGTTGAAAAAAGCCAATAAAAATTATTTACCTAACCAGCCAGCCCACTTGCTATTTGGTTTGACAGATTCAATTTATTTTCCCCTTTTAAACTCATTTTTCCTCTCTTTATTGCAACAGTGCCTTGGTTTTTGAAAACAGCTGAGATGGAGTGTAAAGTTGTGCTTGTTTTTCTCACAGGGTCTATTAGAGGTTGGGGAGCAGTGAGCCTAGACTTTAAGACTAGATATGATATATGAACAGCCGAACAGTTTACATGTGATCTAGAGGCAGAAAAGCTGAAGTGACACAGGGCACAGGTCCAGATCCATGATCTCAAAACATCGTATTTCAATGCTCTTACATTTGTCTTTCCGTTCACACAATGAGAATATGGAGAGGAGGGGATTAAATAAATGTTTGTGACTATAATCTGATAGTGCCAAACACTGAATCACTTTAATGCTGTAAGAAGCTATGGTCTGGGTCACAAGAGAGCCTATTTACAGACTGTTGACCGGTTTCAACACTGACCCGGAATGATCACCCCTCAAGGTTAAGCAAAAGGTCTTCTGTCCTGAACGTGAAGTGCCATTTAAATGTGACTGAGTTATTTTCACAGCCACCAAGATCTGCACCGCTTCACGAATAACCAATGGGTCTCTCACTTACTTCACAGCCGACAGATTTCACTTTTATCTTCTCAACTTGTGAGGGAACAAATTTGCCTGGCAAAGACCGAAGTTAATCTTAGTCCGTGGGGCTGAAGGAGTTAAGGTTGAAGATGAGTAGGAATAACTACCTGCCCTAGAAAAACCATGCATGTGTGTAAATCAAAGCGACATTAGCAGGCAGTGGTTCAGAGCTCAGAATCACTGTAATATAGCACTGAGGTCAGTGGCTGTGGCGTTAGGCTGGGGTTTGGCTGGTCCTCCAACCTCAAGGACTGGCGCCCAACATGCAATCCTGGAGTGGAAAAAATATCCAGGTCCTTCATAATTGCAAATCTTCCCATCAGCAGGGAGAGCACTAAGTGGGAAGTTAGTGTTCCTGACAGAGTGGGTGAGACAGACTACTAAGACCATGATGATACCACTAAAATTAGTAACCAAGGATCTATCTTTACCACTTTCAAATGGTTTCTAGAAGCTGTGTGGTCATGCACTTCAATAAAAAATTAAGGTGAGAAAAAATTGCAGTTTATTTTCTGTGTCTAAATTTGTTCTTCATTAAGATATGTCTGGCAAATTTAATTTCTGTGAGGCATGAACGAATATCTATCAGATTTCTCTTTTCACTGGACAAGGACCAGCCTGCATACCAAGGTAATCTCCCCTGCTGCAGCTCAGAGGGGCTCATGGGGTAGACAGAAAGAGATTCCTGAAATACCATGGCTGCTCCTTGTGGAAAAGGCTAAGATGAGTGACTCTGTGGGACGTAACCCCACAAAAGGCAAGAGAGGCTTCAGGGGGCTTTGTAGTTGCTTTGGTCTTGGTTGCTTTTCTCCTTCTCGTATCTCTCTGTGACTCGTGTAAGGGAGAAAGAAAAGATAATGATATGGGTAGGGAGTAGTGGAAACAGGGCACAGTTACCCCAATTTCTTCCACGCGTAAAATCAAAGATTATGATTACTGTACTGGAAATGGGTTTAAGTTGAGATTAATTAGTATGTGGTGAGTTATTAATATGAAAGAAGAGTTTGAAATAATAGCAGATGTGTTTCTAGAAGAGACTGCATGGCTCAAAAAGACAGTGTCATACCACGCCACGTGCACACCACCATGACAGAAGACGGCAATCATTCTTCTGATTCATAGAACAAATGAAATACATTATTGAGCCATTAAAAGTAAACAAGGAAGAACCCTGGGGATGATGTATTCATGGGTGCCAATAACATTCATGCAGGCTGGTGACTGAAAGATCAGACCTTGCTCATTGCAGAGACATTTCAAGAGGTGGAGGCCATTGAAGTTGGTGTAACGGGGGAAGGAGCAGGGACAGGGATGCCAGACAAATCTCTGTGATTGCAGAAGACATAAAATGGCACCCACTCTGCACCAGGGCAGCCTGAGTCACCACTCTCTAATGGCATTTGCACCTCAGCATTCTCTAACCGCAGCTCTCCCTGCTGCACGTCAGCCAGCGGTGACCGTACCTGTTTCATACAGATATCAGGTATCTTCTCCATGTAAAGTTAAAAGTGCAAGTGGCTGACCTCAGGCTTCACACCATGCCTTCTTAAACGTGACTGTTTTTCAGCAGCTTAGGCAGTACTGTGTCAATGCTCAGAGGTGTATCGTACTCACATGCTCATACCTCGCCACCAAAATCCTGGTGTCCTGCTGATATCAGCTCTTATCATACAGTCCAGGAGTTCTCCAGACAGCTGTGTTACTCCTGCTGGTGGTTGCTCACCATGCAATAACCCAATAATTTGATGAACAACCATTTAAAAGGCAGGAAACCCAATGCTGTGCCCTATACAGGACAAGGAAACACACTGCTGTTGGGTCCACATGCACCCTAACTGGTGGAGCAGTAATGTTAGCATGAGATTAAGCTCTCCACAATTGTACTAAGTTGGGAGGGGGGAAAGTTCTATTGCATTTGACATCACACTGTACTCTGCCATGCAGTGTAAGAGAGTTAACAATGTACAGCATACATAAATGCAAATATTTTAGTGTACTTTGTGCCCATACATCTCCCGGTTCTGCACATGGGTGCTATAACAGAACTGGATTAGATCAGGGTATACTGGTCAATTCCCAGAAAAAGAAATGAAAAAGAAAGGTCTACATTTATGTGGCTGCTCTCAGATGTAGCTTGGGGATACAATAAACACAGTATGGATTAGTTTTAGAAGTGTCTTTGCAAGTAAATCTCTAACAGGGCTATGCAGTGTGTCAGGCACTGCTGTGTGAAACCATGGATCAAATTTTTAGTAACTGTCTGGGTAACGGTGACCTTTCTGAACAGAGAAACACCCCTGGTGTACAACCACTTGCAGTCTGTAATTAAAAAAACCCTCTACCCTGCTCTAGCCTAAAGCACGGATATTAAAGACTGAAGAACATGAACTCTTGTTTATTTTAGCTGAGCCACTGAGGTAGTGGAGTCCTTGAGAGTGTTACTGATGGAAACTTAGGTACTAGAGAAATGAGACAGAATCAATTAAATACAGTATAGGGGAGATGAAGCTTGAGTATTTCAGATTCAAGCTGCTGACCAGCTGGACACTTCTCTAAAGCTGTGCTCAGCAACCTGGTATTACCAGTATTGTAGGATGGGTCAGGGAGAAAGGATAGTCCAGTGGTTTGGAAGAGGTGGCCCTGGGCTGCTGTTTCTGCAGCAAACTTTGTGACCATTGGGGCTTTCATACCATCAGAAAAGGTTCTGAACAAATCTGAGCTTCTAATAGCATCCCTGCTGGTCGCATGACCTTTCTCTAATGACAGCTACTTTTGATCTACTAATTAACCCAATCTTACTCCATTTAACACGACATTGTTATTGGTATAATGTGCTGTTGATTCTGTAAGAGTATCTTATAATACCTTATCTCAGGAGAAATACGAGCAGAAAATATCTCTACAGTTACCGTTATTACATTTTTAATCCTACCAGAGAATTAAATCCCATCTCCAGCTAACTATGGTCACTGGCACTGATTAGACTCTGATTCTGTAATTCTCTCTTCACTGCATCTTGTGTCAGCTACTCTGGGCTGTCTCCATGGACTGATGTGAGACATGGGTCGCCCTCTGAGTTTTGTGAGTAGGGACATTCTCTGTGAACACTGACAAGTGAGTATTTTAGCTGAGACAGGGCATTGCTCTGGCAGAGCTATGCCATTTCTGTCACCCAGGCGAGGTGGTGGAGGGGTCCTCTGGCTGGCTGTGTGTGGCACTGCGCTCTGGCTGCTACGTGGGCATTTCCCCATTATTCCACAAAGAATGAAAATCTTCCCAGTGCAAATTTTCCCAGTCAAGCTCTGAAAGGGCTCACAGGTGACGTGCTCTCTAGTTGTTGGCTTGAGTGGCCAGTGTCAGTCTGAACATGGACAAGGAAATTCACGTCAGCCAGACTGGATAGCGGTCTGCATCCCGCAGTGTACTGGTGTGGCTTGAGAAGCAACTTTAGGTAGAGTCAGCAGATGCTCCATATATTTTGCCCTCCTGTTTTGCCTCCATCCTTGAGGACTGAGAAAAGGACTACAGAGAGTGAAATGGTAAAAAGGTGAAGAAAACAAAATAAATTCTTTTTTTTGACTCTGTTGACTGGCTTTGTTGTGCTTTGCAAGAGGGTAAATACATTTTGCTACACACTTCGGGGTTTGGATTGGAGAATGTTTTCAATGTTTCTTTCCAGTGGGAGGGAAAGAAGAAGGTAATTTCCCCACATGTTTCCAACCAGCTCCTTTTCCTGGCTTCAAAAATCATGAAATGACAGAGGCAACCTGTAGATTAATGGGATTGAGTCGGCCAAAATCAACTCACATTTTGGTGAGGGCTTCTGGGCAAGATGACTGAAACAGTTTCTTTAGAATTATTTGGCTGTTAAATGCAGAATCCTTTGTAAAAATTTTCTGACTGAATATTGGTCTGTCAAAGGAAAAAAAGCCTACGCCATTCATTGAAGCTTTATTTATATACAGTTGCTTTTCTGACAATGAGGAAACCAGAAGGAGATGTGCAATGGCTCAAATAGAGCTGCTTTCAAAGTTACAGACCATCTGTGGACCGGCTGCTTGAATACTACTTTCTTTGGATGCTCATATGTCTGACTGGATGCTGCTTTGAACAAATTAAGGTTTGTTCAAAGTTTAACTCTTATCCACTGGCAAAAAAATTCCAGCCAGTAAATAGAAACAGAAGTAGTTACAGGGACACTGATGTTACTTAGTTCTTCAAAGTATGTCAAATTCAAAGAATTTATTTGCCTAATTTAAAGAAAATTGTATTTAAACCTATAAAAAACTCCCAAGTATAGCATTTTAGAATACAGTCACTTGAACAATAAAAGTTAAAAGGTCACTATTCTTAAGAGCTGAAATCAGCAGCTGATATAGAAACCTTAATGCTTCATCATCTAACAAATTAAAAACATTGATAATATTAATGGAGGCTTCAGCACTTACCATGTTTCATTAGTTAAAATACTCATTTTTCTTGTGTCTTGAAGAACAAGAATAATTACTGTAGCACTGTTTCCATCTCTCATAACAGTGTAGAGCCAAATAATCTAGCTAGCTACTGCTGAACTGTACCAGAGCCACTGGGCTATAAGAGCCCAGGTGACGCTAATTGAAGGTAACTGTTAATTGAGCTGCCAGGTAACTGCTAATTGAAGTTTGCTTTTGGTGCCTCAACTTTTTGCTTGTATGACTGCAAATGTAAAGGTTTCATTTTCAACCTGGATTGCTCAGGTAATGAATAGCATGTGAATGAGGCCGAAGTGATATTAAAAACCATCATTATTTTATTTATGTGCATTGTGAAAGGGGATTTCTTTCAGCTTCCAGTAGCTACCATTTTTTCTCTGGGGACTATATTTTTTTTCTTAAAGATTTTGGTAGATGTTTCATGCTTTTTGTAGTGATCATCATTTTTAGAGCATACGGATATAAAGTTTACATAGTATTTGACTACTTTTCGCTTTCCAGTGCCTGTGGCCAGGTACCTATTTTAAGCCGGGTCAACAGGGAGCAGGTTTTAGTATGAGCCTGGAGCAATATGAATATGTGTCTTTGGCATCACAGTGCATCACCTTACCTACTTTGCTACTGGTCCTTGTAGCAAAAGACGGGCAGTTTCCTAGAACTGCAGTTCAGGAAATTCATGAAGGATGAGAACAAAAAACCGCCAGATTTAGCTGATTGCCTGGTTTTGGAAGATGAACACAGGATTCATATCCCTTTGAAAAGTCTGTCTGCATTGAACAGCAATTTAACTAGCTTTTTGAGAAGTAAACAGTAGGATGAATAAACGTGAGAACATTTTGTTAGTGAGATCTCAGTGTATAATTCATGATGGGTTTTGGTACTGAATAGTTCTCAAGTGCAGGGGGAAAACATGTACCTACGACAGAAATGACATGCTGAGAAATAAGAAGCTATTCTGGTCAGCAGTATGATTTGAAAACACTTCCTCCACTCCAGGTGGGAGGTTTTTGTGAGAGAAGAAATAAATCCTAGCCAACAGTTTGCTGAAACAAATGGTGGCAGTCTCTAAAACAAACAGTCCATTATGGAATGAAATAGTGATGAAAATTATTTCCTGGACTTGAGAAGTTTTTGATTTAATCTTTTTTTTTTTAGTTTTTTCTTTTTTCCCCAGGAAATTTATACAATCTTCAGGTTGCAAGGGACTGACTTATTCTGGGAAAGGAATATTTTGCTTGGGTCTGGGATCACTCTGTGGTTATCGAGATCATTATTTTGTACCACCTTTTGTGCAACCAGCATCCTTTCTCCTTTCTCTCCAAATCCCTTAAACAAGTCCTCTTCTCCGCTGTTGTTTTGTTCCCAGGGAAGTATTCTGTGCCAAGCTTCACACTGACAAGTGATAAAACCGCCTCCTCCTCCCGAATCTGAACTGCTGCCCAGGGTGGCTGTTCATTAGGCTGAGGGACCCTCAGGGCTGGAGGAGCCCATGAAAGCCAGACCCTCTCGAACATGCAACAAAACATGTACGGATTTTGGTAGAAGCAAGTGGCACAGAACTATCCTAAAATCAGTCCCCAGTGATATATGTTTGGAAAATACTTCTCTCCGTATCCCAAAGAAGTTTTATGTGCGCTATACCACATAAAATAGAGAGACCCCATTAAAAACACTAGGTGCAATGCAAATGAGAATCCTTTTCACATTACATTTTGCACCTATAAGTGATCTGAGAAATTTCTATGTTTTCTAAACCAAACAACACCAGCTCTGTACAATAACAGAATCTAGACATTTTTTTCTCTCTCTCAATGTCACCATGACCACTTGTTTTTTTCTTTTTATTAACTTCAGAGGGAAATCGGTATGAAAATACATATTTTTTCCTTCTTGAAAGCATCAGTAACAAGGGCAAAAACAGAGCTCATGCTCACAACTGAAAGCCTGGCTGTTTCACTTCCAGTAATATTTCTTTTGCAGAAAAGCTTATGCATAAAAATATCTTTTCCCAAAGTTAGCATTTCAACAGTAATTTGAGCAGATAGGTGTTGTTCGTAATTAGTGCCACATTTCGTATTGACTGCTGTGCTGGTGGAATTTTGTGACACCAACTACATTAGTTATGAATCTCTCTCCATGTATAGGCAATTGAGGGGTTGTATAATGTTGAGAGAAAAGTGCCTCCTGAGGACTTGGGAATGTTACTGTTGAACCACAGGTATAAAGTTATGAAATAGCTAAAATCCTCCCAGGACATCACCATGATGCATTAGGCGAACAGGAATGTAGGCTGCTTGTGATGCAGGCAGACAAGAGAGAAAGCGGGGAGGAAAAAAAATCACCCATTTGGAAATTTACAACTGCAACCTTCTCTTAGACGTGTTTATGTTTTAAATATCCCCCCGGTCAAACTACCTGTGAAAACGTTCACTGCTGTGTGTGCTGCAGCAACAAACAGTTGATCTTTTCGGATTCTTTGAAAGACATATTGAAAGGAATATTTGAATATTGTAATTAAAAAAGTCCCTTTTCTCTTTTACCATTCATGAGTATTCAGCCTTTCCTCTAAGGGACCGGTTCAGTAAAATGTGTGGATAACTTCCGCACCACATTGCAGAAGCTTCCTATAAAAAGGACTTGAGGTTTTCTTTCATCATTTTCTCATCAGCCACACACAATGATTTCAACCTGCAGTTTCATATTAAACAAAGGTGGAACAAGGTGCTTTCTTTCCCTTATATTCACCAGCCTTCAAAGGACAGTTTCAGAATGGAGAGGACACTGGCAGAAACCCTGTGTGATTTCTGCCTGGCTATTCCTCTGACACGTCTCCCCCGTGCGCTTCCATCCTCTCTCTCGTCTGCTCCTTCCGCCCCCAGCACTGGCTGGGCCTCCCACTGCTGGTGACTGTCCCCACAGCGGTGGGACAAAACAGGTCCAAAAGCACTACCGACAGCACAACTTAAGGGAAGTGAAGCAAGTACTGTAATCACTGCAAATGTTTATACCCCTTTGGCACTGAGGTATTTTATCGTTTCAGCTTAGTGAAAACACGGAGAGAATTGTCTGAGCCACCACAAAGTTATCAGCAGGGAGCCAGTATCACACCGTGACAGCCGTGTGTCTCCTGTGTTTCTATTAGTGAGGGATTTCTGGTGATACTCAACCTGAGAACCAATCTGCTTTAACAAAATGGACACCAGAGGCGAGGAGCGGAGAGGGGAGGCAAGGGACCTTTCCACGTCTGCTTGTAATGGTGGGAGGAGAGACATGAGCTCATGGTATTAAATGCCTGCTTCAGGAGAAAAGTTTTGCATGCTTGAGATATGCTCTGGTTTGTATCCAATCTCTTTTCTAGGCTTACACACATTTACAAGGATTTTCTATGCTTGCACGCTCCTGTCTTCCTATAGTTGTGCTAAGGCACACGCCACTGCGGACATGAACCATGCTATACGAGCCCCTTGTCTGCGGTTCAGAACAAAGCTGTCATATGGTGTCACGTTCTCTTTTTGCTGTAAGCAGGTACAGCTCTTCCCTTTTCAGAAGGTCTGCCTAATTCTAGTGGCAGACCAAAATTGCCCATGTTGACGGCAGACATCGGTACTTGCTGCACAGCCTGCCTGGATTATCTGGCGTGCAACAACTTAATTAACTCAGCCAGTTGGAAGATCACCTTTACTGAGATGCCTTGGATAAGTCAAGCAAGTTGAGCAGGAGAGGTGTTTGTTCTGAAACTAGAAATAACTTTAGGCTGTATGAGCAAAATCAGAGAACATAGTGGACACTGTGTCGAGGAGAATTTTATGTGAATATGTCTGATCAGCAGGATGTTAGTGTTAGACCAGCATATGCTCCCACTGAGAACAAGGTCTCTGTGTATTTGTGTAAATAAGTAATGAGAAATACATCCTCTCCAAAGAGCTTGATGTCTAAATACTGCAGATCAGCTCTAATGGAAATAGGGAAGAGAAAGGATTTACATAAGGCTGGTGAGAGCAGCAGGGAGAGCACGCTGCTTTTCTGACTTTCCAGCCACCATTGCTTCAGCAGCTTCTGTGTCAGCGAGTAGGACCCAGAGAACGGCAGCGATGGGGCTCTCATTGCAATGGCTGGCATTGCTCTCCAAGTTTCAGATGGGTTTTACTGGGATCAACTTCTGGCAATGCTGACTGTGAAAGCTAACATAAGAGAGAGGAACGGTGAGCTAGTTTTGTGCATAGGTGTAGCTTTTTCGTATGAATGTGCATGTGTATAGCTATATACTTAAGTATGTATACACAGCGGCCAAAAAAGGGATGCAAACCCCTGTTTGGGAGATGTAGGTGTGCCATTATGAAATGTCTTTATTCTACTACTGTAACATTAAGGAAAGAGCCAGCAGACCTAATGGTTCTCTACAAAGAGCCTCTACAGCTAACACTGGATCCCCATTTAGACCACCCTGCAAGCTTTGAGAAAAAGTTCCAAAATTTTGTGAGTGTTGAAAACACTGTAGAATTGGCAAATGAATTATGACCTACTTTGGCACAATTATTTTTAATGGCACAAGCTTGACAACAGTAGAAAATCAGCTCCTTGTTTGATTTCTTAAAAAAATGAGGAATTGAAAACTGCTTCTCAAATAGAAAAAGAGTAGTGCATTTTTACTACCATCTGTTGAACACATGTTTTGAGAACCAGGAGTTTCTTTTTCCATCCACAGATATCTCTGAAGGTTTTTTCCCCATTCAGTTAATTATTTACATTTTAAAGTGAAGAGGGGAAGATGAAACTGCTGGGACCTACCGCTATCATTCAAAAGCAGCAGTTAAAAAACAAAAGTTGCCAGCCTGCTGAATCCCAGCTTCATATTTTGTATTTGGTAGAAAAGAACTGAGGCATGAGGATATTTACTGCAGAATCAGGAGAACCGAGTGAACTGTGAAGGCACGGGAGTCCATCACATGAAATCTCCACGAGTACAAGCAACGCTTGGTTGGTCCGAAGCTTCCAAAGGTTTTGTGCCTGGAGCTGCTGATCATGCTGATACGGCCACACATCTCACTAAAGGACTTTAGTTTAGAGAGGGGCAATCTGGATGGAGCATTCGCTCTTCGTGACAAGAATGTTGTGTTCAAGACAGATTCGTATGTACTGTGCAAAAATACATGGACTCCATATTCCATAAGAAAAGTGGCAGGATCCAGAAGGTCATCCAAGGGCAGAGGAGAAGAAAGGGCTCTAATGAAGAGAGAAATGAAATGAAAGTAAAGTGTTGGGATTGGGTTTCTCAGTCTCTGAGCAATGAGGGATGAACTAGGAGCAGTTAGCCAGAAGGGCAGGAGGGACAGGGTGACAAGGGGCACATCAGAGGCCCTTTCATATGGAATTTCTTGGGGAATGGGCAACTTTGCACATACAATTCAGAGCCTCTGAAAAATCACCACGGAGGGTGCCAGCTCCCCTGCTGCGGTAGATTGAAGCAGGGATGGCTGGAGCAGCCCCGAGCTCCACGCTTCCCAAACTCCCCAGCAGCAAGGGCAGGTGAACAGGTCACGCATCTTTTTCCAGAGTACCTCCATTTACAGCTCAGCATTTTAGCATAAACCCTTTGATCTTCATTTTTACTTATCACACAGTAAACGGCAGCCATTCAGAAACAGCTACCGCACTGGTTCAGCTTCTCCTGCTGGGGTCTTCCCCCCTCAAGGAAAGCAGCAGTGTGGGGTGGTGGTAGCAGCAACCATTTCAACTCCTTTCCTTTGTCAGACACCTCAGAGGAACCAGCAGCTTCAACTGCATCAATGTGCCTCTCACTAGGAGAGCTCCATAACTTGCATGTCCTGCTGTTCATCATGGAGCTGGATGGAAACTGGAAGGTATTTTTCCTGCTAAACCCTCCACAATGGAGGCTGCTGTAAAAGTGACAGGGAGGACTTTCCTCATTTTCCAGTGCCTATGCTGGGTCTCTGAGCAGCTTTTAATGTTTTTCCCATTCTGTTTTCAGTGACTTCAGCTGCCACACTGCAAGTGCTGAGCCTTGTGCATCCTCTGCCACAGGTGCCCTTCCTAAATGCTCCTCTATACCCATAACAAAGAGCCATTCTCTCTTGCTCTCTTCTCTCTCATTCTCTGCCTGCATGCAGCACCTCTGAATACAAACAAGGCTTCTTTTTTTAAAATAACTAAGATCTGGATGAGGCTTCCAAAAAACCCCACTTTTGCTACACAAAGCAGACAGAAGACAGAAGGAGACTCTATAAGTTCCACCTTCCTATAGCACCAGGAGACCCAAGCTATCAGCTGTAACAGTGCTTCCCTGCAGCTGGGCCACACTCAACTGTGAGTATGTCTTAATATTGTAAAATCCTGCTCTGGAATGGGGAGATGAAATCAGAAAGGTTTTGGTGAAGCAAGACCTGGTGAAGTTGCCTGTCAGCTTGGCACGGGTGGGGGAAACTGATGTGCCATCCCTGAAAAAATCCACATGGGGGTTTACGCTTTTCCACGCTGAGACTTTCCCCATCCATCTGAAAAAAGAGAAGGTGAGAGGAATCATCACTACTGACTCTTCTTTCCCAGAACTTGCTAGCACAAAGGAAGGTGTCTGACTCAAGCCTCCATAAGAAATAGAGAAAGGGCATTTTCTTCTGTGGGTTTGCCCCAGAATTTCCATGGGATAATGGCGTTGCATTTATTATTGCCAGTAGCCCGTGTGCTGAGCAAGATTATAGCTATCTGTTCTGCAATAGGACAGGGTTAACTAACCTGAATGTGCCTCAAGAGTCAGAGAAAGGGCCTGTAGAGCTGGAAAGACTAACAGTAATAACGAGGAGTATTAACAATGACAGCAAAGTAGGTGACTTTTTTCCTAGACCAGAAACCACATAGTGCTCAAGTGAAAATTGTTCTTCCGTATAAGTTTTTAACTTTGCTTTATGTGTCCTCTGTGCCTATTTTTGCTACAGAGCACATTGCTCAAACAATCCAGCAAATGAAGGACACATCTTTGGATCCTCTGGGAATGATTCAGGAGCCTGAACATGCATGTCTAGCGCCATTTGAGCTGCCCTTGTTTTTCTGTCAGGCTTCCAGTGGCTGATCCAGAAGGGCGACTGCTTTCCCACAGGTAGTATCTGACAGCCCTGCTAGGAGGGCTCAGATACCCTAAGGCACATGAAATAGTATTAGACGGGCATGTTTAGGCACACCAGTCGCTCCCTGCCAGCATCTGTATTTCAGAGTTATTATTGAAATATTTCACTCTGTGTTAGCAAGAATAAAGACACCTTCTTTCTGCTCAACAGCAGCCACACAAAAAACTACCAGCACCGGACAACAACCGCTGCCTGCTCACCCCTGCTGCTGGTCTCTGGCGGCAATGACAGTCTGCCAGTGGATGTCGGAGCAGGGTACCCTCCCTCCAGGGATGTCTCATGATGATGGGGTGATTCAGTTTTGTGGGTTTCATTTTCCATGTGATGCTTTTGCCCAAATTTTATTAATGATTTGACCTATTGCGACTTGGTGTCAGACTCTGACCTCCACAGCCCCCCTGAAACCCTTGAAGCCGGTGAAATCCTCCCCAGATACACAATGCCCCAGAGAGGACATTCAGGGCACTGCAGAAAGGTGGCCATGAAGAATACCCCCGAGATGGTTCCCCTTCCCAAAAGAAAGCCAAGCGGATGCCAAATTATTTCGACCAGCATTTAAAATCATGTTGCCTTTACCTTTTTTTAAAGCGTCGGCAGAGCAGGAGCTGTGTAAGCAGATGCAAGGACCCCTGGCTCCCAGCACAGATGGCGCTGGAAGGCAGCGGCGGGTGGAAGAAATCAGTGCCACGCCGACTGCAAAGCCTGCAAGGAGCAACCAGGGGTGTTAAGGGGCCTGCTTCCTTTTTAGGAAAATTATTAATGACCATGAGAAGAAAAAGTGATTCAATACTGAAAACCTGCTGCGCACCAGCTGTTGTTTGGAGATGGAACCAACTAAAAAGAGCAACACAAATGGTACAGTGAATTTACCTCACTTGATCCAACACACGAGCCAGGAAGCAGTGCTATTGCTCTTTGCTGTGTTTCCAGCTGCTATTCTGCATTGTTCCCTTCACTGACAACATCCCTTTGCTCAAGAGAAGTATTGTTTTCACTTAACAAAAGTAAAACAATCCAGAAAATGGGACTGAAACCCCAGAGCAACAGCACACATAACTTCAGAGATGAAATTAATTAAACCCAGCTTGAAATTCTGCACATGAGCCCCTTTTTATGCAAGGGTGATCAGAAAATGTAAATTGCATGGTTTGTCCTACCTACCTGAATTTTCCACCTGATTTTCCTCCCTGATGTCAGGATAAGAAAGTTCGCTTCTACTTGTAGGGCACGGGAGCTCTCGCTGGGTCAGGGAAACCCCTGCTAACATGAAAAGAGGGTGGAAGGCAGTATGTGGTCTGTGCTAGAAGTCCACAATATGCTGGGGGAACCTGTTGTACTGTACTGGACAAGGTAGAAAATAGTTTGCATTGTGATTTCTGAACACCTCTTTGAAGATATTTCCTGGACTTGGTCTCCAAATTCAAATAATAGTAGATCTTTGTGAGTTTTTTTTTTCCTCTGGAGTTCATGGCTGGTGGCTAAAGAGCGGCTGTGGTCACCACTTGCCAGCAGACTTAGGACTGGTGGTGGAACTATTTCTAAGCTTTATGACTATGAGCTGCACGGTTCTTATTTTTCGATTTGCAGACACTTTCAGAAAAATCTTTAAATTCACATTCATTACTTATTTCTTCTTCTAATAGTAAGAGCCTGACATTTTCAATTCTTTTTATTTTTTTTTAATTAATTAATTTAAGAGTTACATTATTCAAGTCTCTTACATAACTTCTGTTGTCACTGTAGGGGGAAGATTTTTATTAGGGATATTGGTTTTGTTTTGTTTCTTATTCTGTTTGGTTATGGATTTCAAAATAACCTTAATATACAAAAACTCACAAGCGGAGCAAAGAAAAGGGGGGTGGGGGGTGTGCTGTATCCTAGGCCCAATTTTCCTCCTTCCAGCAGTAGCTGTGAGTCCCTGTGGAATTTATAATCTCCACATGAGTTTATTAATTTTGCACACAAACCCTGTTTATGGCTTCCTTGTTAAAAAAAGTTTTCAAAGTTTTTTTTTTTTTTAGAAGTTGTTTTCTTAGCAGTTCAATATGCTATTAAGGATCTTTATTTTCTCTAGAATAATTTTTAATTAGCCACCTGGTATAATTCAGTAAACCCTTTTTTTGAAGATAAAAGAACAACTGTCAGGGAAAAAAGAGATTTAAACATAGGAAACAGAAGAAAATCCTTCTTCTAGCCTCCTCCACCTAATAGTCATATTCTACATTATGGAATAATCATGGAGAGAGCTGGAAGATCTTCTCGAATATGGGAACTGGTGGAAGCAAATCTACAGAGGAGTTATTTAATGTTTTTTCTTCTTGGTTTCACAGATACTTTTAAAGCCTTCACAGCTGCTGTGTAATTAAGCTTTACTTTTTTGTGGCTTCAAGAGCAAAAGGTGAAGTGTTAAAAGTATCACCCTGTCCTCGACACCTGCCTTCTTGCAGTCAGGTTCCTAGTTCATGCTCCACGCTCGAGAGCACGTAGTTGTTCCCGTTTCTGCTGACAAGCCCAATCCTCCTCTCTGCCATCTCTTGGTGATCTCGCTGCAGGTATCACAGTCCTACTCTGAATCTGTTTAATTCCCTTTCTCCTCCACTGTAGATGTCAGCCACCCCCACGATCTGCAAGGCATTGCTTATTGACAAATTGCTGCCAAATACTACTGGAAAACCCTTCTATGATGGGTTTCAAGACCTTGTCACATTCCCATGTAAGTACCAGTCATTTGGACCCTTTTCTGCTTTGCTGCTTGGTGTAATCATTTTGAAACAGAAACAAAAGTAGCCTGCATTGCTACTAGTGCCTCTGCTCCCCCACCACCCTTTGGGTCCCTGAACCACCCTTGAAAAACTTAAAAGTAAGTCTGCAGCATTCTGCCTCCAGACCTGTGCGGCAAGATAAGTCAACAGTGTTTGCTGCTACTTGTGGTAACCAGGAAAACAAAATGTGCAGGTTGTCAGCCTCCATCGGCGAGAAGCAGACCTTTAGCTCACGTGTGTGTGGGCAGCACGAAACGTGGTTCATGGCAGGGAGAGGCACTGCTCCCTTGGGCTGTCACTCAGGCACTCCTGTTTGTCTGTAGCAGCGGGGAACTTTCTATACCAACCTGGGTTTTTCTAAAATGCGTGGAAAGCTCCTGACGGCACTGGATCTGACACAAAGGTTTCTAGTCATTTGTGTCTTTGTGTGTTGGGACAATCAAAGTGAACAATGGCAGGAACGAACAGCCCTGGGAATAAGGCGCAGTAGCTACCTGGGGACCCATTTGGTGACTTTGCTGCAGCAGAGAATAAAACACAGCGGTAAGGGAAAGCTGTGTGTAAACCTTGCCTGCTCAGCTGCTGGGGAAACCAAAATCCTCTGATCTACAAGCTGGTAATGGGATGGTTAGGGAAAATGAGACCTTTGTGTGGCTGTGCCATGTCAAACAGCTCCTTTGCTCCTGCGGGCTGCTCTGGCCACATTAGATCAATGGGAGAAGTAAGGGCTCTCTCAGCCCCTCCAGGTGAAGGGCCCAGGGCCAGACTGCTGATTTGCAGCAGGAGAAAACACCCGTCCCAGTCTTCATGGCTCTCCCTGCTCTCCTGCGACGGAACGGTCGCTGTCAACACATCACAGACAAACAATTGCTGCACCTCAGGGTGGTGCATCATCATCAAGATGATGTCTGCAAAAGAGTACAAGGAACTGTGCTGCTGACCATCCTGCATCACCTCTCTGCTCCTGTCCACCCTGTGTAACCACACTTACAAAGCCTGCTGGGTGCCCGTGCAGTGGTTCATACTGTGAGCCCTGCCTACGCGGTGTGACACTCATTGCACAGACAGCCTCAACCTGCCGTTCTTGGGCTGAAGACTGCCCAAACCACCTCACTGCACGAACTCTGAGAAGAGACCTAACAGGGAAGGAAAAGCAGCCCTAGCTAAGGACTTTGTGGAGTAAAAGAAAAAGGCATTTGGCCCAGCCTGCAAGCTCAGGAGCGTTGAACAGGCTGGGCCAAATGTGCTGGTCTTAAGGAGTTCACTGGTGTCTACTGACCTCTGCACTATCCTAGTACATATATGTCTAATACAGGGCTTGAGGGGGAATTTAAGAGAAGAGGAAAACCACCAAATATTTTGAGGTGTGTTAGCCTTAGATATGAGCTTCCCACCCCTTGTTTGGGTTTCTCACTTCTTTCTCTGCTTTATAAATTAAATCCCATTGTTACAAAGGAGTTGATCACAGAAGAAATAGCTTTATATGAAGACCCTGTTGGAGAACCCCAAATTGGGTTCTGGCTCAGGGGAAAATTGTTATAGATTTATCAACTTTTAACCCACCCAGCATATGTGTGGGTGTTCACTCTTCCACAGCTGTACTGACTCTCCACTCAGCGAAGCATGTGGACATGGCACTACTTTGAAAAACATGTTTAAGACCTGCTGAAGTCAATAAGACATAAGCATGCAGTTTATTTAACTAGGTCTTAAATAGTGTGCATGCCGCCAGACAATACAGCAGGATGTGTGTCCATATTGGTCTGTGCTGGGCTCAGACAGAGGCCTGCAAGCTGTGCCAGGCGTGTTTGCAGCCTCCCTCAGCAGGGCTTTCTAGCTTGCACTGTCCACTTGACTCATGCGGATCATACTAGCAATCTAGCAATGTATCTCAACTGTCCTGCCTGATCCACATCCCAGACTACACCTCTGCTGCCATGTGCTGGAGAGCTTCTGAGTTTCCAGCTCCAGGTGTGGGACAAATTTCCAGTTCCATAGAAGAGCCAGACCAGCAGGGACACCAGTGCCGCCCTTTCCCTTCCCAAAGCCCTGCGTTCAAGCAAAGAAAATGGAGATGCACTAGGCAAGCAGGATCCACAGCAACCTCTATGCAGCTGTGGCCAAACACCAGGGCATGCTGCCTTGTGCAGCCACAGGTAAACACACAGACGTAGTCTTCTTGACCATGCTGAACAGCCAGCACAGCCACACTGCATGCTGCTGCCATGCTGGCCATCGGCGGTGGCTGCAGTGCTGGTGTGCAAAAGACCACCTTCAATGCTCTCTGTGTTCGTTAAGGCCTTCAGTGCAACCACACAACCACATGGTCTGTAGCATTGTGGCTTGAGGATGGCTTTTGCTGCCTAGCATCTTACCTTCCCTCAAAGGGGAGGCACCAATTTAGGATAGAAAATTGAACCCCTGAAAAAACTTTAACCAAAATATGAGATCAGACACATCCTGCACATCCTGTGTCTGTATGGGACAGAGAAGCATAGCTGAGAGCATCAAGCCAATATGGTTTCTTCAGCCATAGACAATCTAGCAGTAGCAGCCTGTAAAGTTTTCTTTAGAGCTAATGGGAGACATGGGCTGTCAACTAATTCAAACACTCTATATCTCAGTTTTACCACTCAAGTGTTGTTTTTAAGCTACTAGGTGTTAAGAATAGGCTAATTTTGGTTATATTATGAAGAGCTGCATTTAATTAATATACCTTGTAGTGAACTTGGTTTTAAAGAACTTAAAACAAGAAAACCAGAAATGTGTTAATTCAAGTACACACCAAAACATATATTAAAATCATTTAAGAAAGAAATGGCTGATCCCCACCCTTAGCACCATATAACGTTGCAGAGCACTGTCACAAGAGATGATTGGGACACCTGCAGGAAGACAAAGGCTGGAGGGGTTGCTCCACTGTATGGGAGGGAAGATGCAACTTGCCGAGAGCACCTTTTAACACAAGAAAAAAAGGTTGTTGCTCTAAAAGACTCTCTGAGAGGTGTTTGCCTGGGGTGAGCCATAAAAACCAGTTAGTGAGCCTCCCAACACAGCTAAGATACTGAAACAACTAAGGAATGTTGTTACATTTTTTTATGTCTTTAATTTTGGCAATGTGTTTCCTTGTTTTATGCTTTTGTAGCCTTGCTTCGCTGTTGCGCTCTCCTGTGTCCTTATATGAATGTACTGTATTATCTTTACATCCTACCTATGAATAAAGCTACCCACAGGTGAGCTGGTGAACAGCATGGCATTGTGCTACTGCCAGCTTGGCAGCTTTTAAAGGCCAGGCACTCTTGCGATGATCAGCATGGTATTTCTCAGAGTACTGCTCCAGAGCATGCGGAGCGTAGCAGGGTGTATTTCCACTAAGTTGCACTGCCCGATTTACTGATTAATAAAATGGGTGGCGCTGAGTCAAGAAGCCTCTTCTGGGGATTGATGTTAGAGAAGAAACTCCCTGCAGGAGAGTACCAGTGCTCTCATCTCCCTGTGGGAATCCTCCAGGCTCACAGGAGAGGCGCCTTCCATGGTGGAGCTCCTCCTCATCCAGCCTAGCTATTCAGTCCTTGTCCTGGCTGTTAATGAAGCTGCTGGAGAAACAAGCGGGAGACAGTAGCATCAAGCAAGGGATGGAGGCAGGGAGAGGTGCTGATCAGACTCTGCTGCATGAGACTACCTGTTAATGGGATGCCCCTGCTGTATCTATTTCTAGTCTGTAGTGAGTGATGAGAGAATCAAGAAACTCCTGCTTATTCGGTCCCTCCCTGGAAAATAGAGCACGTATTTGAGAGTATGAATTCTGCTCTGGCTACATTTGCAAAAGACCCATTTCATGCCATAGAGCGATCCAGAAGAGAGGCCAGATCTTTAATGTAGTACTTTTAATCACACAACCACCAGCCAGGTTGGTCTGAGACCACCTGGAGGTCCTCTCAGCCAAGATTCAATTCAGAGAGCACCTAAGTTCGTCTTGTGGCTCTGATTCTGCTGGGCTGTGAGCAAACAGTGGGGGCCAGAGGGTTTGAAAAGCCCAGACAGAGACCAGCAGAAAGGTTTGTTTGAGTCAGGCTGCCTGTGGCTGTCCTAGTGCCTGGTCCTTGATGTGTGGGAACATAACCAGCCTTTGCTACCCTGGAGAGTGAGTATAAGCACATTCACACACAGCTCTCCTCAAACCCCAAATGACAGCTAGTTACTGGCTTTGCAAGAGCCCGTTGCAGATCCCGCTTTGGCAGAGAACTGTGCATAGATTAGGAAAACTGGGACTGGTGGCCAACACTAGGAACTGACCTCTTTTGGGGCTAGAGAGCTGGCAGGCCTGGGAATGTCTCCTAGGGTTGGCGCTTGGAGAGAAGGATGGAACCGAGGTGGACCTCCACAGAGGCACAGAGCACATGGAGGGGAGGGGAGGAGGGAGGCACGGGAAGGTGGCACTTCTGCAGAGTATGTACTGAGCCACAATAAATAGTCTCACCAAGACTCGTGCTCCTAGGATTTCTACAGCTTCTTTAGAAACTGTACCCTTAAGAGCTGGGTGCCAGACTTTCTTGGAGACAGGTGTTGCTACTACACATGGGGGAGATGGGAACAATCACGGAGGCATCTACTTTGTCTGGCTGTAGCCAACCATGTTGGTTGGCTCAGCAGCAACACGGATGCTTCCTCAGCAGGACTTAGCTCCTGGTCATGGCAGGGCCACAATCTTCCTTCATGGAGTCTGTCAAGGTGGGTTTAAAGAGCCCTGGACCTTCACAGGCTGGATAGCAGGCCAGAAAGTCTTTCCTCAGGATCCCTAGACTGTGAGGTAACAGCGCCTTGTGCTGACATTTCTCTCCAGAGACTGGGAGAAGGCAGGGGACTGTGAGCCACCAGTGGTTCCTCAGTGGCTAGGACGCCAAAGACTTCACAAGAGCACTCATAAAAATGACTTGCTGTCATCAAGATGGATGTAGGTTCCTGAGCTGCTTTAAGTTGGCTTTTTTTTTCTTTTTTCACTATTCAGTTGCCTTGTTAAATGTTTCTCAGCCAGATTTCAGCTCTGCTCTCTGACACCTGGAATATTTTTTTTTCTTTTGCAAAATCATGTGAGTTGTTGAGTAATCCTTCACTCACCTTGGGGTTGTAGGCAGAAGATCTTCAAAATATCTGATGCAGTGCTAGAAGTGGGAGAGCAGCTTTGCAGCCTGATACCGATGGAAGTTGGCAGGAGGATGCCAGTGAGAATTTGGTGGTCCGAGGCATCAAGGCACAGAGGAGCTTGTGAGGCTTGCTGGTGGCTCAGGCAGAGCCAGCTTGAGCCGGTTGGGTCCCCATAGTCTATAAGGGTAGGCTGAAATACAAGCCAGAGTGGAGACTTGTGTGAGCAAGCGGCAACTCCAGGCTTGCATACAAACTCAGGGCTGAGCCTAAATAAGTAGATGTGTAATGTATGCCATGCAGGAGCTACTGTGACAGTAAAGGTGTAATTTGTGTCATGTAGGATAGATGTTGTGCTCTTCTCATTGCTGTGCGCCAGTATTGTGTCAAGACCTGAACAGGAAAAGCAGTTTTGAAGTAGCTCAGCAGTTGAGTCTTTATATTGATTCAAGCCTTTATATCACACATAACAAAGTAGAAAAGCCCCATCAGAGAGACAGGTGGTAACAAGTGAGCTTTAGATGGGCATGAATCATTTCTTAGCAAAGGTTTGGAAGTGATGCTGTGATTTTTGCTGCTTACCTGTCTCTTTGCTGTTGGTGCCTAAGGCATTTTCCCAGAAATGGTTCAAAGGACACATTCTATATCCTTGGATGCTGTGATGACGAAAAGTGATTTCAGAAGAAAAAAAGTCTTTCAAGGTGAGGAGCTTTTAGTCATCACTCTATACCACTTGATAATCTGCTGAGACTATATATAAGGAAAAATGTGGTCATAGAAGAGATAAAAAAAAGTAAGTGTCGTGGTTTAGCCCCAGTCGGCAACTAAGCACCACGCAGCCGCTCGCCCACCCTCCTCCCCCCCCCGGTGGGATGGGGGAGAGAATCGGAAGGGCAAGAGTAAGAAAACCCACGGGTTGAGATAAGAACAGTTTAATAATTGAAATAAAAATAATAATAATAATAATAGTAATAATAATAATAACAATAGTAATTGTAATGAAAAGGAGAACGAGAGAGACGAACAAAACCCAGGGAAAAGAAAACAAGTGATGCAACCGCTCACCACCCGCCGACCGACACCCAGCCAGTCCCCGAGCAGCGATCGCTCCCCCCGGCCAACTCCCCGCAGTTTATATACTGAGCATGACGTCATATGGTATGGAATAGCCCCTTTGGGGGCTATTGATCAGTTGATCAGTTTGGATCAACTATCCTGGCTGTTCCCCCTCCCAGTTCCCTGTGCACCTGGCAGAGCATGGGAAGCTGAAAAAGAAAGTCCTTGACTGGTGTAAGCACTACTTAGCAACAACCAAAACATCAGTGTGTTATCAGCATTCTTACACTAAATCCAAAACACAGCACTATGCTAGCTACTAGGAAGAAAATTAACTCTCTCCCAGCTGAAACCAGGACAGTAAGTCAGAGATTTTCCTTGCAATCACCTGACGGAGAAAGGTGTGGGAGGACACTAGAGAGGGAGGAAGAAATTAGGACCACAGGGAGACCCAAAAAGAAGTCCCGGCCCTGCTGGAGACTGCAACTAGCTTCAATGGAGTAAATATATGGTCTAAATATTTAGACAAAGTTTAAAGAAATTGGTGGAGGTATATTTATAGGCGGAGCTTGAATGATTACCATCTGTTGTGCTTTGTTTCATCAGTGTATAAAACTGAAGCTACACCACTGTCTTCAATTACATTGCAAGGGTTTTTTTTTACCAATAACAATGAAAAACAGAATTTGGCTTTCGATTCCTTTATGTAAAAATAGCTCTTGCATTAGATTATCCAATAGAAATGTTGAACATTAAATTTCTTTACAATCTACACCACCTGTGAGCATAAACACGTTTATTATATATACGTCCTGGCTTGTTAACAGGCGTTGCAGTTGTCTACACCCTGTTGACACAATTTTTCAGTCAGTGGGGTTTCTTGTGGTAATGGCAAAAATGCAAAGCAGAATGAAAAACAAAGCAGAGGCCAAAAGCCACAGAAAGAACAAGGAGAAACTATCATTTTTCTAACAACCTCAGGGGCTGACCATGGTGTGGCATTACTGCCATAAAGGGTATAAAGATCTCCACTATCTGCCAGGAGTTTTTTGATATGCTGCAGAGGAAGAGATAATTGATTTTGTTCATTTGTAGAGCAGAAATGGCAAGGTCAGTTCTGCAGGGGTAAGAGATGTTGGAGGAAACACCTCGTTTCTCTCCTGGATGCTTATTTGAAACAAAGAACAAAATAGAGAAAAGTCATCCTTCCAGCTGAGGAACAAAGTAATTCCGAAATGATAAAGAAGCTGGCACAGATTTAACCTCTGATTTTGATCATAACCTTATTTCTGTGGGATTTTGGCCTGGAAGTTCAGTATGTACGATGATAACAGAAATTATTGTACCAGTCTCTAATCAAACTGATAAAACTTTATTTCTGGAAAATTCCAAGTAATCATTCATAACTGCTCCCCTCTCTGATAAAAATGCAGCTCTGTCCATGATCAGAGCTGAGGTGCTGCAGGAAGAAAAGATAAAGAATTTTGGTTTTTCTTCAAAAGCAGTTTTAGAGGAGATGCTTGCCTAATGCTTATGTGCCATAACCCCGTTTTGTTTTAAGAACTTGCCAAATATTATTACCTGTCTTTGACTTTTGTGTAGAAAAAGCCCTCAGAAAAGTTACCTTTCAACAATTCCCAGTGGTAAAATACTTAAAAATAATCTCCCTATCAACCTGAGGAAATCCTAACATAGGAAAATTACTCCCCCCCTCTCCCCAAGTTTCTCTCTGCTCACAAGCTCTCTGATCGTTTCCCTTTTGTTTGGAGGGTGAGGCATATTTGGAAAGCCTGTGTTGATCTGGCAAAGTTTGGCAGCCTTAGATAACTTGGCAGCTTGAGCATGTTTAACTGAAAGTTTGAAGTTAGATGTGACTTTTTCTTTATTTTTAAATTTAAAGCATATTACTGTCAAGTTCTTAATTTAAAAAGACAAATAAAATGTTAACATTTTTCCATCTCATAATATCGGTGGCAGTATCTCAGAAAAATAAATTTTAAAATGTACTTGAAGGATTTCTTCTTGGAGGCAGCTGGTTTTCCTTTCTGCGCCCTCCTATGCTATGTATTCAATCCTAAATAATTATCCAGGACCTGAAAGTAGAAGACTTGCTTATACATATTGCCCAACAGTCTTTTATTTCGACAGATATTTTTAGAGCCTTTAACTTCAGAGAATACATGTTATTAAGTATTCTGTATGGTGTACTGTCTACATTTCCATAGTGAAATGTTCATATTTTCGGTTGATTTCCTATCAGTGGGTTAGGGATTCAGTGGTGGTGATGCTGGGTGTCCTGGAGCCCTAATTCATCCAGTCGTCATTACATAAGCTTAACTTTCAACCAAGAAAGAAACTTGATGGCTGAATCAGAGTCTGAAAAACTCCTAAAAAATAAGGTAATTCAGGGAGAATGCTGGCTGTCTCATGCTGTTTCCCCTGTGACCTCTAAACTCACATTTTGTAGTTTTATAAATAATGTTCAGTCATTGGCAAAAGTGATCAGGGGATTTCAGGTGAGAGTGTGGTCACTGGGTCTACCCTGACGTTTCCCATGCACTGTTCTAGTCGTAGTTACAGGGAGCAGTGGGGAGTGCGTGGAGGTTGACTCTGGACCCGTGAAATCATAATTAATGTGTTGCTCCATGCTGGCCATGAGTGCCTGGCTGGCTGGCACCAAGCGGTCTCTGCTCAGCTGCAGAAGCTTTTCAGACCATCCCGTGGCAGGAAAGGTGAGGACGCAAAGCCACCATTCACCAAGAGGGGCCCGCAGCCCAGGACTGCAAGAGGGAGGAAACCCAGCTGTTTCTTCCCTTGGTCTCAGCTGGGCAAAAAAGGTTGTTCTGTAGTTCGGGATGGTGTTAAAGGATGGATGATGCTGCTCGCTCCCTGGATGCAAGTTCCTGCTGCCTGCTCTGTTCACCCAGCTGAATGCTTTACCTTTGAAAACAATATTTGTTTCGCTTTTCTCTGCCCCCTCCTTCAGCGTGAACTTTGGTTTCTGTGACCAAGGAAAAGATGTTATCAGTCAAATCTGTTTCTCCATAAAACAGAGACATATACGTCCTAAAATGAATCCTGCTTTCCCCATGGAGACTGGAGGCTTTTTTCTGACTTTGTGGATTCCCTGTTGACATCATTATATGGATGTTTAAGTCAGGCACTTTCAGGGAGATTAGTGTGAGGGGAAGGAACATAAATCCAGACAGAATAAAAGAAATTTCCACTCCCATGACAGCAAGAAAGTAAGGAGAGTGGCCATTTGTTGTATGAGAGCAGGAGCAGCTGCCTGATGGCATTTAACAATTCCCTTACAAGGTCAATGTGCTATAAACTACAAGCCTAGAAATGGGAGGTCAGGATGTCAGTAGAAACATCTTGGCTGATTCAGAAAAAAACCTCTTTGTATGTGGCACAAAATCTTTGTATCATCGGTGATTGCAATGAAATTACTTATGCATGCCCAGCTGTGAATCACGTTACACGATGACATATAGGAAAGAGCCCCAATTAGGGCATTGTATAGGTTGCACAGTTTTAACACAGGTCATGCTTCACTGAAAAGGAAGTGGAGGTGGAAAATAGACGAAATGAAGTCAGTGCTGCATCAGGTGTCCATCAGGCTTCTGCAGCAAAGTCCAAAGAATACATCTTGCTGTTCAACAGGGGATGAATTTTAATGTAAATCACACTGGTTTTCATCTTTATAGTAGAGATTGCCAGCAAGATGATTTCCTGACGAACATGCCCTCTTCCAGTCTCAGTGACTTTTAACAGATGAGAATAAAATTACTGTTAAAAGCAGATTTTCTACAGCTCTCCTTTTTTCAAGTGGGAGCTACCCGAGTCTTTGTGTACATGTGGATTTATTCTAGCCCATGAAAGACTGTTAACTGTTTTGCATATGAAGAGCTCCATCGGGTTCAGGTTTCTGTGTGCAAAGTCAAATATGAACTTATGTATACACAAGGAATGTTTTTATTCAGTGGCCAAAATCTTTTACCTAGAGCACCATAAAGTAGGCAAAGCATTAGTTCTCAGTTTTCATGGTAAGCGAACAGGGTCAGACACTGCTGTAACTCAGAGAAAGACTCCTGCCAGATCCTATTCTATCAGAATAATTGAAACGTAGTCAATGACTTCAACATTTACAAATTAAAGTATGTTATAGACCAAGAACTTATTTGTTCTGGTTTTGTTTGTTTATTTGTTTTTCTACTGGCTGGTTGTCCATGCAGTTTGTGGATCTATTGGGACAGTCATTCTTTTCAATGTATTTTCTTGTATGTGTTTATGTATGTGTAGGAAAAAAAAAAAATTGTTTGCCATTAGAAAAGCCTCTGGATTAGTAAGTGTTCCCGTACTACACTAGAATGTGGGTCACTGAAACTATTAAGAGCTCAAAAATGTTCAGCGCACATGTCTGATTCGGGGAAAAAGGGTTAATCCTAGGAAAAGGTGCTGTAGAAGAAAGGACAGACACAAAAGTTTCTTTTGAAGAGAACTGTCATGTGTCCTTTGAGTCAAGTGCTTTTCACTATTTGTAAGCAAACAACAGAAACTAGCAAATGACTCAGGATAAACCTGGTCAAGGGCTAAGATCACTATCACCTAGAATCAGAAATGGATGTTCCCCCTTGGTAAAGCAGGGGAAGACTGGATGCATTGCAGATGTTTTACATCGTCTTGGCAGTGCAGCTAAACGAACTCTCATTTATTCTAAGCAAACTCTTGTTTAAAGATAGAAGCAAAAGTAAATCTATTCTCTTACTTTCTTTGGTGGTCCATATGCTGTGTACAGCTGCTTTGTTTTGTGCTGCTCTACTGGTTGTCCACCGAATACATACAGCTCTCCTGGGAGTGCAGATGAAGGTGGAGGAACAAAAGACAAGACAGATGTGTATTAGGGATGATAGACACTGTGTAACAATTGGCAAAAAAATGTACACAAAAAGGATTTTTTGCAGATCTTACTGGGAAAGAACAGCAAAGGAAGAACAGCAAGCATCATACCATCCTCAGCAGATATTTGTATCTGAGAAACTTGAAAATGAGAGGAGATAAGGTAATGATGTTATTTCATCCACTAAGCAAACATACAGGCCTGTACCAACATGGCTGCACTTCTGACGGCTTGAGAGACTTCCCATGTACTCAAAGGCAGAAACAGGTCCAGGGCAAGAACAGGATGGCTCACACTGCTTGTGGGGCCAGGTCCCTTGGGACTATCCCTGCTACAAGATCGCAGCCAAGACCAGGCTGTGACCCTGTGCTCCCTCTGAGCTGACCGCCTCCAGCTGCGAGAATCAGTGCCACAAATGTGTACAAAGTACCAGCCTTGGCAAGCCCCAAGGACATGATAGGGTTTATGAAGTAAAAGGGATCATGCAAAGCCCTTACGCCACATCTGACAGGCAGCTCTGACAGGCAGCTCTGTACATAGCTGGCTGCACGATGATCTCGAAGTTGATTTGGAGCCAGTTGCTTTTCCTTCAAACCATAAGGTTTTCTTGAATCTGTTTGGACTGAGAATTTAGAAAACATGAGAGGGAGAAGGAAGGAGAAGTATTCCAGGCCAATAGCCAAATTTTAAACTGAAAGAAGGGCAGAGATGATTGAATATAATTCTTGGGAGAACCATAGGCTGGAGTGCCTCAGTTCTTGAGGAGGCACTTCAGCAAATCTCCCCTTGATAATGAGGCCGCACAGCTGCAGAGGTTGGGAGGTCCTGGGTTTTTGACAGACTCTAGTGTAACAAACACCTCTCTTGGAAAAAAAATTGGTAACGATTACTCCCTGTGAAGGATGTTCTTTCATCCACGGATCAGAAATATCACAAGTTACAACTCATTAAAAGGATTCTCTCTGGGCTCCCATCCAAAACTGGTACCAGTTTTCTCCAAACATTTGAGCAAACACAACTGCCACCATCAGTGCTGCCTTCCTGGGTAAAAACCCTTTGACGTTCTGTGGCTGTGGTAGCCAGCCAGCGACTAACATGCATCTGCAGTTTCCTACTGCTGCCTACAAGGTACTACCAGGCTGAACAAAGCTGCACGCCTGCGAGCTGAGGTACCACAGCACAAGGTCTTCTAACCCTGCTCACCTCCCCCAGCTCCGGGGGCGGGTTATCCAAACAGGCTGTGGATGTGGGTATGATAGAGGCTAGCTGTGCAAATGCTAGAACAGAAGCAGAAAATGTTCTAGCTCAATCACAACAATGTCTTACGGCAGCACAGTGTCATTTGGCTTTTCCACCACTCCAGGTGTCCAGGGTTTCTATGAAATTCAGGGGAAGAACAAGGCTGCTCATAACGGGATGGAGAGAGGCCAGCCTGCTCAGAGCAGAGTGCCAAAGCTAATAAGTAGGAAACACGGAAGGCAGAGGCAAGCCTGAACTCATGCTCCTTTTGGGAGTGTAATTCCCTTACAGCAGGCTGCAGTGCTGTAGCAATCCCTAATAAAGATTCATAGTCCTCCAACCACCCATAGATTTGAATGCTGAAACCAACCACAAAGGAAGGAGCTAGTGGGGGCTGCTTGCCCCTTTGCCGGAGCCAAGCTGATGTTACATAAAGCTGAAGTCATTCTGGCGCCAATTGCAGAGGTGTTTTGGGAAACAGGTAAACAGCAATGTTCTGTTTGCAGATGTCAGATGCCTGCAGGATTAGGTGGCCGCTGGGCAGGGAGTTGAAGTCAGGTACCTGCAGAAACAGGCAGCACATAAACAAAGCTGTTGCGAGTTGGCTCTAACATGAGGAACACATGGTTTCTCTGCTGGGGAGGTAGTGGAAGGATTGTGAGGGACATGTAACTTGGCATGTCTCTTTGGGACAGCTACTTGTGCTGTGGGGTATGCCCCAGGCAAACCCCAGCTCAGTCCCCAGCGTGTTTCACACCCAGTGCTTCTTGCTCCAGGCAGGAGTTTCAGGCCCAGCTCCATGGACGTTGAGTCCACTGTGCCACCACATGATCTGGGGCTGGACTTGAGAAGCACTTGCTCCACTTCCCTTACCAACTTGCTGTGATGGGAAGGATGAAGGGACTTTTAAGTACTGACTTTGCTTTATTTGGAGACCCTTCCTGGCCTCAGTGCTGGTAGCCAGCTGAGACGTTTGGGTTTTCTCCTAGGAGAAACAGGTGTTATAAGAGGGCACTTCTGTTCCATTGACTAGATAAAAGAGAGACTTAACATTTCATATCTGGAAAAGATCTAACAGGCGTTTACTTTGTGTCTCACCAGGGAAGGATTGCTCACTATTTAATACTACTTGGCACTCACATTGTGCTAGTTAAAGACAAAGTACTGTACAAATATTAATTACCCTTCGCAAGTGTGTGAGAGGCTCAGTTTTCAGAGGGGAAAACCCAGAGGGCAGAGATCTTAAGCAAGGTCACACACACAGCATCGCTGTTGTTTCAATATCTTCTGCTTTGGGAGAAGATCCTCAAGAGGAGGGGAATAACTTGAGAAATGGGGACCTAGTGGGGACTGCTGAAATGGCTAATGGGTGATGAAGGGGAGAAGCCTTTTGCTGAGACGAGCAAAGGAGAAATCCCTCAGGGATATTGGAGAGCATATGGTGGGCTGCAGAATATGCTCAAGGCCAGTTATAACAGGTGTGCAGGTGTGCCGGTGAGCTCAAACCAGAGTGAACTGCTTCCAAAGCAGCCCTGACACACAGGGATTAAAATAGCTGAAAGGTTCCTGAGCTATAGCACCAAGTACAAGATGTTAGGTTTCACCTATATTGGTCAAATAACTGCTCCAGCAGTGGCACTTCAAATGTCAGCACTTGCCAATATTTACCATTGAGTGGCTAGCTCAGCTGAGGGCGCAGCACTCAGACGGAAAGTGTTCCTTTGTGATCAAAAAAGGAAATATGATGGTAAACATACTGGCAAATATAAGTGGGAAATAATTTTAAATGGTGTCAAATATGTATTCCCTTTACAAACAGATACAGCAGAACCTAGTCTTAATTTCACTGGCACTCAGTGTATGGAACTACTGTGCAGAGACTTGCAGTTCATTGCATTGTAATACTGAACCCACAGGCTTCTAAAAAATGTGTGAAAAATACATCTTAAAAGAATTGTAAAAGGTATTCCACAAAATGAACTTTTTTTTTTTTTTTTTTTTTTTTTCTTNCTTTTATAAATTAATAAATGAGCTCTTACAAATGATCTCTCCTGAGATGCTGCTTACCTTTGCACATCTGGTAAGAGACTTGGAAAGAATTTAGTGCAGGTGCCAGTTGAAAAAGACACCTGCAGTCTTGGGATTACTTCTGACTTCCTTCTTTCTTTTTAAAGCAAAGGAATAATACAACTTGACAGTACAGTATTACCTCACTGCCCAGAAAGGCAGTTTTCAAAGATTCAGTGCCTAAATAAGATTTTCAAATAGTTTTTACTGCTTTTCTTAGTACACAGCCCTACAAGCTACTGCTCAGGCAGGAGGTTTATTGAACAGCATTTTGCCTGGATAATAGCAATATCAAAGGTATCCAACTATGGGTTAAGCCTGGTTTTATGGATCTGCCATCTCTCTTTAAATCATTTTGCCATTCTGCAGCAATTCACCTGTTTCTTTCTAATGTCTCTGAATAGCCAACAATTATGTATGTAGAGATCAAGAGGAGTATATTCATGGAATAAGGCTGGCAGCCTTTCTTTGAGGGTGGGGGAAAGGTGGCCACTTACAGAGAGATACTAATGAGAAGAAAACCAACACGGTTTCCTGTCAAGGACAGTTGCGGAGTCAGAAGCACAACTCGGACCTTCTGGCTTTGAGACCGGTTCAGAATTAACAAAAGAGAATTGCCTTGAAGAATGATATTGCAAAACACAGTCCTGTCAAATAAGCTATGTAATTCTGCCATATTTTGTTATCTTTACAAATAGCCACTTTAAACACACCATTCAGTGAACTAATATATCCTGGCAGACTATTTTGCTTAGGTTATGGAGTGTATCAATGTATTACCCCAATGTGTTAATATTGTGGTTTGTTAATATATCAACTTTAGTGCCTGATTTGGCCAATTCTGGAGCATAATTTCATTGGCTTACTGTATCTTAGTTACTTACAAGTTCAGCACAGCAAGCTTCCTCCCTCTTTAAACTACAGTTCTTCAGCAAATCTTTCTAGAAGTGAAAATGTAAATTTCAATGTCTGCTCTCAATAAGGTATTGTTAACTCCATCAAAAATTTCTATCTATCATACCATTTGGGAAAACTAAGCCTATTACCAGAAAATTCAGCTTTTTTCAAGTTTCAGGTTTGCGTTTGAAAAGTAGGCCATTAAAATAACAGATGAGTGCTGCAGAGCACATATTCCAAGTGACTCCTACCTATAGATACGTGGGATAACTTAAAAACTGGAATCAAATCCTTCATAAAGGAATGGCTATAAGACAAGCAGACTTTTCCAAAATGCTGTTTGTGAGGAATTTTTAAGACTGAAGGACCAAAATGAATTTTAAATTCCTTTTTGGTAGCTATAAATAACTTCTTATTTAAGATCAAAATCAAGAACAAACACTATTTTGTTGTACCCTGGGCTTGTCCACTGAAGCCACCGAAGTGCTACAGAGAATGTAATTTGGCACATGGTGTATTTGTTACTTGACACTTGCATATAGTTCTTGCATGACGGTAATAGGAATAATCGCAACTATACACCTGCACAATTTTGTTCTTTTTCCACTGATGAAAGTCTGGGGTGATTACATTGATACCAATTGGAGGGTCCTAATTCAGCAATAATGTCAGAGCCAAATTTGCCACCCCACTGTTTAGTTCTCCACCATAGTCTTAAACTTCTCAGTGCACTGGAAAATGTTATGAGGCAACTGCTGGGTTACTGTAAGTTTGGCACACAGCATTGGCCAAAAAGCAGGGCTGTAAAAGTGGCTTTAAAAGGACCTTACAAGAAGGAGTATCCCTCAGTGATAGGGCATTGCTGACACCCACTATAAGCTTCTGAGTCTTTCCAGAAGCCTAAAGATAACCAGGTTGATTCTGGACCCCAGAACTCCCTCCAGCCCCCAGCTGCACACTGATATCTGTAGCACAAGTGACAATGTGCTGCCTGATGTATCAGGTAGAGAGACTGAGCACACTGCTGATGTCTAAAGTGCTTGCAGTTCCCAACAATCTGTTCATTTTCAGGCTCCATATCTTTGTGATCAGTTTATACTTGTTCTTTCACCTGAACAGCCCTCCTGCCTCCTGGATGTTTACACCCATCTATTTATACGCAGCAGTCTCCCATTCTCTCAGCCTTCATTCTTCTAGTGCAAGCAAGACAAGCAGTTTTAGGATCTTCTCATATTAAGACTTTCCCCAGTTCCTCATACTGCAGTAGCTGCTCTTTATGCCTTTCCTGGGTCAAGATCCTCGTTCTGGGACAGGAATGACCAACACTGTTTGCTGCATTGCCTGTCACTGCTCACCTGTTATTTTCAGGGGCATTAATATTACATGTTCTGCCTGTTGCATCAATATATCTGTTCCATATTGCAGACGTTTTCTCAAATGTATTGTGAGACTGACTGTATCAAACTGGGAGCTTTTAGCCATCCTTTGCTCAACTACTATATTCTCTCACCTTCTGCATACTCTGGTTTACAGTGGAAGCGCTTTTGATCCTAATCCCATGACCCCAGGCACCAGGGAATCAAAAGGAGCAAGAAGTAAGATGAGAGCAGAGGCTGTCACATGTCCCCTGCTGAAGTAAGCCGTGGTGGAGATAAGCTATTATAGCAGCTATCACCTACTGTACCCCTTGGCTGCAGACTGTTCCTCTTGCGGCAAGGGTAGAAGGGCACATGCACTTGAGCCTCAGGTGTCCCGTTTCAGTCTGGTAATTTGGCTGAAACATCTAAAGGAGTAGTCCATGCTAAACTACCAGGCTGTAAGCTCTCGTGACAGAACTGAGGATGTATACAATGTCCTCCAGCTGTAATGGAGCAGAAAGGTTTGTTGGAGGGAGGAGAGAACAGCTGGGTGCAGTGTCAGCTTCAATCACTCCAGCAAGAATCAGCACCAAATTTCTGCTAGCGCCTTTAGTGCACCTGCTGTCATCATCATCGATAAGCGAGGAAGTTAGTCCCTCAGCTCAAGTGATGGAGGTCTCCTTTACAGGACTGAGAGCTCGGTATCCAATCCTGGTCAATAGCCCTGCCAGAGGGAATGTTAGCCTTGGCTGCAGAGATCAAGAAACTCATTTGCCTTTGAAAATCCAATATAAACCTCTCCTGGTGTAAGAACTTGACAGCAGTGTAATAACTGTGTGTGAGTTATTGATTTATCCTTCAGAGTCTGATCTGTCCTTCATTTTATTAACCTAACTTTATATCACAGGGTTTATGACTGATAGAAAAATATAATTCTATTTCCATTCTTAGGAAATGTTTCTTGTGCCCCTTTCCCTAAAGGAGACAGGTGATCTGTGACACAGTCTCTGTACAAAAACATGGTGCACCACAAGCTGAGACTATGGGTGCTTTTTGATTTTCACCATCATCTCTGATCACCTGTATCGTCCAGAATCTGCTTTTTCTCCTCAATCAGAGAATTGGAGCAGTTTAAACAGAAGTGCAGATGTTGAGTAGCTAATAACAAACATTACTGTTGCTCATGCATGAAGAAAGGTATTTGTATGAAGACCAGCCCTACTCCAAATATTTGTTCAGACAAACAATGGCTTTTGTGAATGCTCACAGATAAGAATGATGGTCAAGATGGACAACAGCTGCTTCAAATATGAACAAATATCCATATTTGGCCATTTATGTTACTCACATGAGTTTTCTATCACATTTGATCTGAAACATTGAGAATATATTCACTAGTTGCTATTTCTCATCTCCTGTTTGCTGATGGATTCCTCTCCTGCATGAGGGTTTGCTGCAATATATCAGTGAAAGATAATGACACATTTCTTAAGCACACTACATTCTCATAAGATAACACAATAAAAAAAATTAATAATACATAGTTTGTACCTATATCCTACTTCTGCTGTCAGTCGCTTAGATTGATGGACTGTCTTCTGTTTCTTTCTTTTCATTCATGATTGTGTTTTTGTTCAAATAATTGATTTATTATGGATCTAATGATTCTTTCCTGGTTTTCAACTTGAAAAATATCTATGCCCTGGCTCATTACTGTAGTATTTGTCATCAGAACAACACCATCAATCATTTTAAGTTTAAGATCAGACTGGGAAGGTGGAGGAAGGTCTGGATGATTAAAAGACAATGAGCAGAAGAGATCTGAAAAACTTTTTTGCTGTAGAGAAAGAATTTATTTAGACAATAATGATAAGGCTTTACCAGAATTGGGGTTTCTCTAGAAGGTGGGTACTGTGAACTGTGGGTGTTGTTAGAACAACCTTATGGATGGTTTTATGTGTGGAGAACTCTGGAGGTATCTATCTGTGGATTTGTGTATTGTATTGCCAAGAAAATCTTATACCAGCCTTAGCTTTGGTTTTCATGTTTAAACCCAACAGCTATCAATGGTTGTTAAGTGAAGTATTCAAACAAAGACCTCCTGGAAAGACACCTTTGCTGATGCGGAATCAAAAACATGGCTTATCTCAGCACAGGGAGAGGGGAGGAGTGTCACGGCTTGTCAGAGTCACAGGGAAACGCCACAAGTGAGAGCTTGGCTGTAGGTTGGACCATTGAGGAGACAAGTTGGTTAATAGGGTTCCTGGCTGGCCAGGGGTCCCAGGCTTCTGCTCTGACAATCAAGACCTTGAAATTTGGACATGGAGTGAAGCAGAGAGGTCAAAGATACAGCTTGCCTGTAATTATAAGTCCATTCAGGGTCTATTTGCAATCCCCCTGCTCTGGCTGTTGACACATAATCCCAGTCCTGCCCTGTGGAGGTATCTTTACAAGACCCGAACATACAAAAGTAGATTGAAGAAAGTGAGCATTGATTCTTATTTCCCAGAGAAGTCCAGGCACTTCGGTATCTAGTCTGAATTTGATGGGCATGAAAACTACTGCACTCATGAATTTCAAAACAGCTTGTGATATATATATATATATATCAAGATGATCTTTCCAATCTAACTCCTTTTTTATGCCCAAAGAACACAATAAATAAAACAACACAAAAGCCATATTGCCTTTTGCATGATAAATCAATTCAGCAATTTCAGACTCTTCCATTTTAAAAAGAGCAATATACGGGAAAAATACTTAGGTCTAAATTAATCCTTATTATAGAATAATATTTGTCAATTGTATTTCTGTGAGGAGTACTTTCTTGGTCTCTAAGGGTCAGGTGAACATCTGGTCTCCTTCATATCTGTATTACCATAACATGACCTTGGTGATACCATAAAGGTATCACTGAAAACCAAATTTTATCCAGTCTTGTTAATGTGCCACTTAACTGCTGTCTAACATACTGTAAAGTGTGATTTACTAGGTTTGGACTGATATCCAAATTCTCAGAAAAGTCTAGAGAAATTCTTCAAATACATTTTAAAATCTATTTTACTGAGATCTGATATCACAAGACAGAAAAATGTTAACAATGTCTTTTTAAATTAAGAACTTGAAATTAATAAAGTTAAAAAATAAAGAAAAAGTCACATCTAGCTTCAAACTTTCAGTTAAAGATGCTCAAGCTGCCAAGTTATCTAAGGCTGCCAAATTTTGCCAGATCAATACAGTCATTTCAAATCTGAGCTTAAAAAACAACAACCTGAGGGAGTAATGTTGTTGATCGAGCAAAATCTAGAAAAGTGTACTGACACACAGCAGGGAATTGGTGATAACTGCAGTGTGCAGTTTTCATGTCTGCGATATGCCCACAATTCAATATAAGAGAAAATGGCCAGCTGGTCCTGTGGAACTGAAGACAGCAAGCTGTGCTGCCTTGCCACTAAGCTCAGGAAAAACACTGTTCTTGAAAACTTAACTTTTCAAAATGACTTGAACTATTCTATTGGCCAAGATCAAGCCAAAGACCACAGTAAAAAACTGCACACTGTGGTATTCTGTAAATCAATACAGCAGGAATTTATAAAACATAAAAGAAATTTGTTTCCCATGTTAAAGAGCTTTCAGTCCTAGACGAATATAAAGATTAACTGAGCTACGAGTGATGATCAAGGGAAAGATAGCTATTAACAAGGTCCTTTATTTCTGTAATCATTTCTCCATCCAAAAATGTTCTATCTTGTGCTGCTACAGGTACTCTGTAGACGTATACACGAAGACAGGATACATGGAATAATTTTCTGATTTCTTTTTTTGTTTCATTAATCTGTTTAAGCATTTTAGATGTAAGATTTACTTTTTCTTCAGTGGTGCATGTTGCTTGCAGGTGCTGAAAGACGTTTTTTCACCAATGGCAAACAATAAAAATGTAACTGCTATAGCTCTGATTTCTTTTCAATTGACCAGAGGTACTTTTTTTTTTTTAAATCAGTTCAGAAATCTACAGTGTCACAGTAAGTACTGATCTAAGGAACATATGACAATATATTTAATATGATTTTAATATAATAGCAATCAAATATATATCAACTGATATATTCCAAGTGCTATACAAGCATTAACTGACCATGACCATGTGTATACCATGCTTAAACAAAGAAACTGAGACATAAAACCACATATAACCCACAGGGTAGAGGTATTTGAAAATGCATTAGACTAAAATAATTTTTGCATCTTGCACGGAGCTCACTAATACAAATAAATCTTTATTTTTTCCCCAATATTTCCATAAATGATTGACTTTTGTAACTCTGACTGAGATCTTTGAAAGAAGAAGTTTCAAGTTGTGTTCAAAAAACATACCTGTTCTCAGAATCTATTTTGCAAAGAAGAAAATGTAGCTGATCTTTTAATGTACTGTAAGGTGAAAATAAGACAGAAGATCAATAATTACAATATCAAGTTTTCCTTAGTGGATGGGCTACATATTGCTGCTTTATTTCTTGAAAAATGTTGAGTAGAGCACCATGATTGTAGTAACCAAGTTCTCGTACTTGGTTACAATAACAGCATTTGCCATTGTCTTCAAGTAAGTGTGGGAAATAAAGACAAAACCCATAATTAGGATCTCTGTATCCAAACATATGGAGCAGTTAGATACAAAAAACAGTGTAAAATTATGTCTCTCATATGTTGATGCTTCGAGACTCCAAATTGTTTCTTTCTCACCCTTCTACTTAAATTAATTTACCAAACGTAAAAACACAGTCTCATTTGGAAGAATATTATAAAAAACAACACCAAAAAGTCCCATTAATCCTCACAGTTTACATTTACTTTATATAATGCTTATGTTATAAAATAGAAAAGAAGCATAGGTATTGCGGGCAGCGTGTGGATGGAAACAAGCTGCCCTTTCAGAAGCATTTGTCCTCTGCACAACTATTATTTTCTTCCAGCAGTGAATCTGTACAAAGGTTTCCTGCACAGGGAATAAATTAATGGATCTATTTAAAAAGGACAAATATTATACTGCAAGCCATGCTCATGCTATCACGGCCAAACAGACGCCAGAGAAGTAGCATTTGGACATTGTTTTTGCAGAAACAAAAGGTTTATCACTGGGGTGATATAACATTAACAAGAGTGCTGACCTACTTACACACCATAACACTCTGAGGAGTGTCTGGGGAGATAGGAGACCCTGGAGCAGGGCATGTTTTACAAGCCAAGTCATGAAACTATGACCAAGAGCACAACTTTCCTTGTAGCAGCTATTTACTGTTGACAGAGAAATATTGGGCAAGTTTATTTCCATCTCAGTACAGATATTTAAGGTTTAGTTGTCTAACTCTCCACCGATTGCTCTAGGCTTCCACTGCATTCATTGGAGAGCAACCCACACATGCAATCTCTCTGACCTACTTTAACTACCTGCCTCCAGATGAGATGGATTTCTCCCTGGATGTGCCTGTTTCTCCCAACTACCTACAACAGGAGGCAGGGTAAATAGCTGAGAGTTTGACAACTAACTTTTTGAGACCTAAGTGAGATAGATCCCACGCATGGTCTAAGAGTGCCTCCATGGCTTACAAATAACTGAGCTAAGTCATGTAAAGAAATGAGCACGTTCCCACGAGTTTCTTATGAATGTGACTAATGAAATGACCGCTAGCTGAATTGATATGGGATCTGTCCACACTGCACCACAGACTCTCCCTGGTGAGTGAATGGATGAACTACCCATCTTTTCCACTTAGATATTCTCATAGTTTACCTCATGGTGAAGCCTAGACACACCTGAAGTGGAAAAGCAGGATAGCATCACATCTGCTCACCATGGTGACAAAGCAATGGGAAAGGTGTACCCGGCATAGAGAAAATAAAATAGCTGAACTAATTTTATGGAAAAAGGTATATGACTGTTATGCAAAGACATCTTCTCTGGGGCATTAAGACCCAACTGCTATTTAAAGTAGTTAATGTTGTTTCCTCTAAGGTTCTAGAATACGTTTACCAAACCAGTAAATGGCCCTTTGCAGTAGTGTAAGGAGGTTATGAAAAACCGGTTGTATGTTATTGAAATTATACAGGAATACAGACAAATTTACTATCAGGCACAGCTGCTTCAGCTCAGGTGATTCTGTTGCTGGTGACTAATGAAGTATGACAGTGACACAGAGGTACCCAGTTAGCAGCACATTATCTCAGGCCAGTAGCACAGCAGTGTATCACACTTGCGCACTTCACTGATGGCATATACAAAAAAAGCTGGTTTTTATCACTCTGCAGGTGAAACAGGTGAAAAAAAGGGAATAAAATAGTTTAAACTGAGCTAAATTTTGTGTATTAAAAAAAAAAAGAAAGACTAAAACCCCCAGACTCATGGGTGAGCTACAGTCAGCTTTAAATCCTACCAAAACTTCCATCAACAAAATCCCTACTTTTTAAGCTTTTTAAAGCTTACTAAGCTAACTAAGCTTTTTAACTTAGTTTGAGAGATGCCTGCTATGGCATGCCATAAAACCATAAGGGAAAACTAGTTCCTGGGTACCATTACCCATCTGTTTCCAAAGTATCTACTTCTTGGGCTGGGTTCCCTTTAACAGATCAGCATGCGGGTGAATTGCTAGGTTTGGTAGCATTTCTGCTTGTTCTGACGGAACATTTTTTACAATCTTCCTTCTTAAAAAAAAAAAAAGACAGTTATTTAGACTCTTAATGTCTTCATAACAGATTGTCTCGCTTGGGTGGAAGCATTAAATTCAGTTTACCTAGGGGCAGAGGAAAGAGGATTTAAGGAGAGGTAAATCTCCAGCATGGTTCAGAGACGTTTTGTTTCTCTGTGTCTTCTCTTATATGAATCTGCATTAAATCTTCCCTGCTGAACAAAAATGAGTGCAACCCCATCTCTTTATGAAGCTGATCTTGTTCCTGGCTTGGTGCTCTGGATACGAAGCCTGGCTTTCCAGCAGGTGCTGGGCAAGGCACTGATATGGTAAATCCAATTATTTTCTAGCGTACACATGAGATTCTAATAGACGGACTTATCCTGCCTGATATCCCGACTTATCCTGACACATCTCAGCTCCGGAGTTAGTGTTGTTCTGGTTTACGCTGTTTGGAGGTTAGCTCTTCAGAGGCTCCTATTTGGCACACTTTGCTCATCATAAGACACCTGGTATTTCTGCAATGCTATATACATATTTATGATAAGCTCCTGATACATCTTAGTTGCTCTCATGTCCAAACCTCTCCTGTAAGGTGACACATGTGTATGTGATTTTGATTTCACACTCTTTCCTGAGTTTTAGTTCTGGATTGGATCCTACTCGCCTGCTAAAACAGTGAATCCCCAGGGCCTGTCCAGTAACTGGTGTGGGTTTTATAGGTCTGTGTACTATATATGATGCATAAATAACATGTGCTTGTTTTATAGCAAAGCATCAAGCCTAACCAGCCAGTGAAGAAACCAGAGTTGTAAGCATAGCTTTTGAGTATATCACTTGCCAATATTTGTATTACAGCAGCGCACAGAGGTCAGCCAAGACCAAGGTCTCCTGTGCTGGTGCTCCCCCGGTGACCAGGCAAACTCCAGCCCTTGCCCAGCCCCACAGGTGGTGGGAAGATGGGAAGACAAGCGACAGCATGCAAGATGCTCATACTTTGCTTTTTAGAGACAGCAGTAGCGCATCAGCTGAGATTCGAAAGTAAAGGGGCTGTGTCGCCGCAGTGCTGAGGGACCAGTGCTGTGGCCCTGAGCTGAGCTGCGTCCTCGCAGGTCAGAGCTGGGGCAGAACAGGACGCATCAGGGCCCAGGCAGCAGGAAGCTGTCCAAGAGGGCGTTGCAATGGCACCGAATACATGGCACTGCAGTTCACAGTTTGGCAGACCAGGGAGAAGCCAAAAAACAACAACAACAAAAAAAAGCACCAGGTAGGGTGTTTTTAGTTTTAGATTTGTCATAACACCATAGAATCATATGGTAAAATCCTGATGCTCTAATTCACTTGGTGTTTGCATTACTTTGCAAGCAAGCAGTTATAAATTCAGCCTGAATAAAGGTGAACAAGATGTGGTATGCAGATATGCACACTGAGAAAGTCTGATGTCATGATTTTGCTGTGAGAAACTTCGGGCTTTTCAGCATGTTATTGTTTTGTTAGTCTTTTACTGCTTGTATAAGCCTACAGTGTTTCTGTAGTTAAGTTTACAGGCTCATACCTTTGGCATGCAGACAGAATTATTTCTGTTCAATATGCTGAGTTTTAGTCTATTAGTTAGCTATAATATATCTTAATATGCAAGACTGAAAGCCCCAAACCAAGACAAATAAAATATATACATACTTGTCTCTGTATGTGTGTATACATTTCCCTCTTTTCCTAAAGCTAGTTTTAGTTAAAAGATTCATAAAGCTATTTATTGTGTAATTGAAAAAGAAACAAGAAAATTCTCTCCTGTGAGAATAGCAGAAAGCTAAAATAATGTTTCTCTGCAGAGCTTTTTATTCCTCCCAAGGCAGACACCACTGAAAGCAACTGGCAGAGGTGAGATTTGCTGGTGAAAATTAGGCTCTGAGCAGCACAACCTGAGAATGCTGCCCATGGCTGATAATAGATTGTCAACATTTGGACATGTTAGATATTGAAAAATATACTTCAAACCACTCTGCAGAGAGTATTCTTGTCAGCTTCTAATTTCTGTGACTTTTCTCTCTTTGTACTGAGAAACACAGCCTTCCCCTAACTCTTCCTACCCTTGTTCTTTTTTAATTCTGAGACTTAGATGTGGTGTGCTCAGCGCAGCCACTGCAGGACAGTTATGATGTGAAATGGCATGTAAGGTTTTCTCGCCTTTCATTTCCTTCTGTCCTTCATAGAGCTGCAATGCACAGTTCCCAGAGGTCTTCAGGCTTTTCCAGTTCTCAGGGCTCTGCTGAGTTAACGGGTGCCTGGGGGCAGTCCTTGCTCCTTGTATCGGCTATCACAACGTGCACACCATTTGCAGTGTCACCATGCTGCATCGGGTGCATTGTTTGTGGTACTTATCTCCAAAAGCGTTTGACCGATTTTATTCCAGTGCATTGCAGGGGGATTCCTACTGGCTTGCTGTCCAGTTGCTCATGATTGCTAGCTTAATATAGCAAGGACAGGGGAGGCTAAAGGTGGACTTGGATTATGGCTGTATAGACTCTTCATTTGAGAGTCACTTGTCTCTTCATAATGAAGAGCATTAATTTTCCAGGGTTTCACTGTGTATCTCTTCCAGCCTCTCTTTTCCCTTTCCTGCCATTTACTCTGTTTTCCCTTTTGACTCCACCTGGCTCTGGAGACCCCTTCAGTGATGCACACAATAGTTGATATAAAGTTCCAAATTCAGCCCATTGATTTCTGCTGCCACATGCTCCTAAACTTCGCTGCTTCTACTTTAGAGTGAAACCCAAAGTACCTCACAAGGAAATTTTTAGTCAGCAGATTTGGGGCACCTTGAAGCAAAGAGCGGAAAGAACATGTTGCTGTTGCCACCACCCACCTGGCTCTGGCTGAGCTCAATATTAAAATGTTGCTCAAAACAGAAGGAGCAAATTAGCATGAGAAACTCACCGAGGCTTCTCGTTAGCTCAGAAGTCCCAGGCCAGCTTCTGGTTTGGCTGGAAGCTAATCTTATGGGATGACATCTCCATGTTTACAGTCCTGCTTGAAAAAGGATATCTTGGAGGTTTTTCTGGGGACAGAGCAGGGAGATGTTTTAAAATATGGAGCTCTCAAAGCCTAGCACACCTCAGCTGTTAAACACTAAACTGAAACTAATCCAAAATAATCAGGCAAACCTTTATGACCTTAGAGAAGGCAGAGCCATGAGCAAGCACTTTGGTGTTTCTCATTCTGCACCAGTTTGGGGTCTGCCAGTAGAGGTTTAATTCTGAGGGCAATGTGCTGTCTCTAGCCTTTTTCTGTTCAGTGGACATGAATCATCCAGCCTCAGAAGAGCCCGTAGCTGGCTGGCTGTCGTCATGGCACTGGGCATCAAAATGCTGTCGCCCTCTCGCCTAACCCATCTCCAAAAGAGAACGAAAAGTAAAGAGTGAGAAAATGTTTTGCAAGTTGCCCCCTTGCCTACACTGTCTCCAAAAGAGAATGAAAAGGAGAGAGAGAGAAAAGGTTTTGCAAGGAGCCACAGAGCATGGAAACGCCAGCAACCTTCAGTTCTCACCAAAATGAAATCTTCCTGTCCTGTGAAAGGACAGGAAACCTAATAACTGGGACCTGCAGTCAAATCAACAGCAGCTGGAGTTACACAGTGCTTCAGGCCACACTGATTTAGGGACCTAAACATGGGTCTAGGTACCTAGCCTCAGGCATAAAGGCAAAGCTCAGACCATAAGCAAACTTCAACTCATTTTTTAATTAAGACAGCAGTTTGCTTATGATAAAGGCTATGCGTGGTCCTACATTTATAAATAAAACCTCAATAAAACAGTAACTGTGTTGCTACTGAACAGTTCAATACAGCAGGCTAAAAATATCCCCAAATCAATCTAAGGTAGAAAGGTTTGTGAAGTTACCGCACTTCCTTTTTTTTTTCAAAATGAAGGTTTACATGCTGCTGTCATTCACAAACCCTGCATGTATCAGAAAGCAAGATATTTATTAAAATACTCAGATATGGAGGCAAGTGAAAAATAGAATAAGACAGTTTAAGGTATGATGGATTGTACCGTAACTATCTAGGATATCTGTTTTTAAACATGAAAATGCAATATTGTACCTTGGATTTAAAAATACATCATATATGATTAAGTTTGAGTATTTAGTGTTTTTATCAATGAATTCAGCGGGAAAAGGAAATTGTATGGTAATGAAAACTGCTGCTAATGAAAAGGTTAGCAGTAGCAACACTGCAAACAAGGGTTTGAATATCAAATAAAAGAACTTGGCTGAACCTTTAGATTGGAATTATAGAAGTGGGAGAAAATTTCATAGGGACTAATAGCAATAACTACCATTATAAACCTGGGATTTATCATTATGAAAGGAGAGGAGAAGAAACATGTATGTGATGGTGAATCACACTCAATGAGATGCTGTAATGAAGAAAGCTAAAACCTACCAGATTAAATATTTCTACTGCAGATAAGCAAGTATTAACCCATTGCACAAGCTGCTGTTGCAGTCTCTCTGGAAAACTGACTGCAACTCTGGTCACTCAGTTTAAAAAAACAGCAAAAAAGTGGATTCCAGCTGCCATAGGTGCAGAGGAAGGTCACTCAGAGGGTCAGAGACTTTCTGTCATCTTGGGGGAGACTGGAAAGAGCTTGGCTTGCTGACTTTGGCAAAGCAAAGTTTGGATGGCGCTAGAAAGGCTCTTTTTGTGCAGACTGGAGCTGGGGGTTAGTGCTGTACAGAGTGAAGAGCTAATACAAAGGGTCTCCATGCCACGAAACTGAAGGGTACAGCTGTCTGTGAATAAATTTAAGATGCGAGTTTGAAGAAAGTTTCCATCCTTCAGAATAGAGCTTAAGAAGGCTTAGAAACTGGGCTAACACCCACAGCATTTTTAATATGGAACAAGATAGATTTATGCATTGGTTTATGTGGCGTGATTGCCGGAGATAGCAGGGGTCTGGATCTGATGACTCAGAGGTGACTTACAGTCCTGCAGCGTACTGAATGTTCCTCCTATATGCCAGGGCTTGAGGGGGTCAATTTATTTCATTATTTGCTACAAAAATACATATATCAAACTATGCAGCAGACTGCCCAGGAGGAATGGGGAAAAAATTATACACCCACCAGTTTTTTTCTCTCAGGTGACTTAGACCAAACGGTGTGGGATTGCAAGGGAATAGACTGAGGCTTGACAGTGGGTGAGGTCCTTCAAGCATTCCTCAAAGTCACCTTCCTCCGCAGAAGCAGGTTTGAATACCTAGTTTTATTTTAAAGCTACCTTGCTCCAAGTAACTCAAATTCTCATCTCTATTTTTAAACTGTATCCTGGGTTCAGAAAATACATTTTACTGAACTATCTTTATTACTCTGCTGCTACTGCTGGATTTCAAGAATTTGGGGCTCTTCATCATTTGGTTTTTCCTCCACTAAAGCTAGTGCCTTCATCTGTACTGTTTTATCAGTCAAACTAGATATCTTAATTGAATGTGCCTGAACTGAGCCTCACTATGAATATGGCAAGGAGCAGGGGAGGGAAGTTCACAGCAGGAAAATACTCACTTTCCACAAGGTTTTCCCATTTTGATGTGCTGGGCCTTGCCACTCAGCATTCTGTTTCTTTTCTCACAGCAAGTTGAAGATTTTTTTTTCTCTTTACTAGTGGGATTTTTTTTTCTCTTTACTAGTGGACAGATTCATAATCCTATTGTCCACTTTCTGGGTCACCTGGTGACACCTTCCTGACACCTGAGTGGCTACATCTTCTCACCCTTTCTACTATCTCCCAGAAAAATAGGATGCCAAGATGTGATGGGAAAAATGAAGTAGAACTTTGGTGTATGCGGGAAGAGTGGTGGTAGTGAGGAATTTCCAATGAAACCTTGACTTCATGCTGAAATATTTCCTGGTGTATATATGAAAGGTGCTTCTTGATGCTGAATCTTCATGAACAAAGCCCTGTGGGAATCACAGAGACTGTTTTCCAACAGCTTACCTAGCCATCTGAGACACTTCCTTGGCCATATCTACACCGGAGTTGCAGCAAAGACCTATCTGAGCTAGGATTAGGTTAACTGCCTCGCACAACAGCAGGAATCCAGCTGGGTCAACACTGTGCTTATGCAGACTGGGCAAGCCACCCCTTTCGGGAGGATCTGTAGCCCACGCTGAGCTCCTTGCCACTGCAGCTAAGCTGCTATCAATCATGGCACAGTTGGAGCAGTGACTGTGTTATAGACATTTTCTTTGTTTGTAAAGCGTGATAAAGTTAGGCCCACAGCTGGTGCAGAGAGGCTGTTTGAGAGCCGTGCTGCAGCATGGAGCCTCCAGCCCCCTCTGAATTCCTAAATGATGGAAGGGCAATATACTTGCACTGTTTGCTAATGCTTGTTCCTGCGATGCTATATAACAATAAATTGAGTTCTGCATCTTCTAGTTGATAAAAGTTGTTTATCTCCAGCTGAGATGCTGGACTTGATTTATATTAGACTGCTTTTTCTATTTCTACTGAATTATCTACAAGACAAACCACTCAGGGAAGGGGAAAAAAGCTTTCTTTTTTCTTTGTGTTGCTTGTTTTAAGGTCAGCCTCACCACCTCTTCATAAGGATCATGGAGAATGGATTTAATTGGGATTGTACTGTAGCCCAAAGTTTTCTGCATATTCCAGCAAAGATCATTAGTAAACGTAACACAGGACTGCAAGCATATCGGGCTGGCTAAGGCATTAAAATATTTCCTAACCCCCCCTGCTGTGGAGGTGGGTTTACCTTCCTACAGACTTTTACAGGTGGACTGCAGTACTGATGCATCAAATGTGCCTGGCACAGTTCTCTGATCCCTAGACCAAATGGCCCAGCGAAATACACTTTGAAGCTCTCCTACTTGCTGTGAAGGATGCTCCCATTGAGGCTGTCTGTTGGAAATGGTCCCTCGCCCATGTGAACAGCCAGCCCATGCCTGGGAACTCTTTGGGGAGTGCTGATGGAACCAGAACAACTGATGGTTTCGCAGGGAGGATGACTGACTGCCCAGATTTATGTTCTAGTATTGCTGAATTGCTAATATTGCCATAACCTGAGCGTCCCGCACTGATGGAGT
>VYZW01049443.1:0-46035 GCA_013401315.1 Balaeniceps rex
CGAGCCCCCCGCCCCGGGCACCGGCAGCGGGCAGGAGCGCGGCCCCGTGCCCCCACCCGCGGGGACAGCCCGGGGGCCGCGGGGACCGGCCCCCTCCTGCAGACAATGGCCGTCCTGTTCCCGCCGGGTCGCCATGGAGACGGGATTCCTCCATGATGGGGAACAGGAGGGACATTCTTCCCGCTCACCCCGGGCCCCCCCGCCTCGGGCCAGAGGGTGCCCCGCCGGGATCCCACCCGTGGGGCACCCGTTCCACGTGGAGCCGCAGCCCACTCACCTGCTGCCCTGAGCCTGGGGTGCCCCTGCGCCCCCGGCACAGCGGGGGGCCAGACCAGGGACCCCCCTTCTGCCCCTGGGGGACACATCACCCCGCGCTGCCCTGCTTGCCCCAGCAGCCTGAGGTGCCTGAGAGTGGGTGCAGGGAGTGGGTGTCTGACCCGCGTGGTCCTCAGCACCCCGCTACCCCCCCGAGGGGTTCGTACCCCGACCCATGGCAGGGCTGTCCCCAGCCCCGTGTGGCGCAGCCGGTGTGGCTCTCGCCGCCAGCCGTGACACCGTCACCCCCCGCGCTGTCCCCGCAAGCGGCTTTTCCCACCCGGCGACGGGCTCCATTCACATTTTTCGCTGACCTGATTTTGAGTGGTTTTCAAGAGCCCCGGCCGGCGCAACGCCCACCCCTGCCCACCACCCCGGGGGCTCCCCCCGCCACCAGCATCGCCCACCCCAGCTCAGCCCCAGCCCTCTCCAGCAGCCTGGGACACGCGGATGGGGACACACGGACCCACAGCGGGAGCCGGAGCTCAGCAGCCCCTGGGAAAGGCCCTCCTGGAGCCGTGCTGGGCGGCACGGGAGGGTGAGGAAGTCTCAGCCGGGTGTCCAAAGGCTGCAGGGTTTATGCCGTGGAGGGGGTGTAGAGGTGTCCGTCTGTCTGACCGTCTGTCCCCTGGCCCCGGTGGCTCTCGCTCCTCAGGAGCTCGGCCCTTCTCCATCGCCCATGGGCCCAGAGGCAGCCCCGTCCCCTCCTGTGTGGGGACAGCCTGGTGACAGAGCCGCTGTCCGGCTGACTCAGGAGCGTCACCCATCGCGCTCCAGCGACACCCACGCCAGCTCCATTCACACAAGGCGTGGGGCGGCCATCTGCCGCCCTTCCCTGCCGAGGTGCCCCGAGCGCTGCTCCCCCCGAGCTCCCCCGGGCAGGGGCCGGGCAGCCCGGACCCCCGGCAGCCCTGTCCCCTCTGGCAGCGGTGCCTGGGTGCTGGGGGCTGTGGTTTGGCCCCGTGGCTCCCTGGGGACGGCAATGTCAGGGCAGCGCGATGTCACCTCCTTCCCTGTGAGCTGTCCCGGGTGGGACCCCAGGGCAGGGTCAGGCCCCCCCAGGCCAGCTCTGGCCACCAGGACCGGCCACCACTCGGGAGCTCTGGCTCCCAGCCCGGCGCCGGGAGCGTGGCCTCTCTCTGCCGGCTGCCGGTGTGGGGCTCTGTGGGCGCAGGGCTGGGGTCTGTGCCCCACACGAGCCCGAGAGGCCCCGGGGCTGGGCGCAGGGGGGTAGCGGTGCCCGTCCCACCCCAGGGGCTGTGCCCGGCTGGGGGCCGGGGGGCTCCCCGGGGAAGGGCAGCGGTCCTGCCTCCTTCTCCCCATCCCGGGCCCCACCTGCCTCCCCATCCCTGCATCCCTGCATCCCTCCCTCCGGAGCCACCTTCCCTCCATCCCTCCTGACCACACCCTCCGCCCCTCCCTCCCTCCATCCCACCGTGCCTCCAGCCTCCCTCCTGACCACACCCTCCCTCCATCTCTCCATCCCGGTCCCTCCCTCCCTCCCTCCCGGCAGCTCCGCACCGCGGTGCCGGGCAGGGCCCGGGCCGGCCCGGCCCCCCCCGTCCCCGGCCGGCGCCTCCCTCTGTCTCCCCCCGCCCCAGGACGCGCTCGGGCCGGGACGGACCATGAGCGATGAGCCGGCACCCTGGGACAACGCGACGGAGAGCGCCACGGTGAGCGGGGCCCCTGCCCGCCCCTGCCCACGCCGCCGTCCTCGGGGTCCCGGGGGAGGGTGGGGATCCGCGTCCCGGCGTGGGGCAGTGCCCGGGAGCTGGGGGGTCTGCGTGGCTGCCGTGGGGCTGGGGTCTGCGCCCGGGTGGGGATGGCAGCGGCCACCCAGCCCCGCTGTCACCCACGCTGCTCCACCAGCCCCGGGGGTCTGGGGGTGGGTGGCACCTCTCTGTGCCCTGCGCAGCCCCCCCGAGATGCTCTGGGTGCTGAGGTCCAAGGGGTCCTGGGTGCTGCTGCCGGATCAGCCTCTCTCCCACAGCCGGGGCTGCTGGCCAGGGGGTGCGAGCACCCACCCCCACGCTGGGGCAGGGCTGGGGTCCCGTCCCCGCTCTTGCTCGGCCCGGGGGCCGCTGGCGGCTCTGCCCCCCGGCTGCGGTTGCCTTGGTGAAGGCAGGTCCCCGAGCCGGCAGCAGGCCCGGGGGCGGCGGGGGAGCACGAGCGTCTCTGGGGAGCAGCGTTCGGCGTCAGCCTCGGCGCGGGAGGGGGCTGCCCCGGCACCCCGGTGAGGCAGGGGTTGGGGCTGGGCCGTGTCCCCCCCGGCGGCTCAGCCCCTGCCGCCCTGTGCAGGCGGTGCCCGGCGAGGTGTCCCCCCAGGATGGCTACGTGCTGCTCCTCGCCCTGCTCTCCATCTTCATCGGGGGCACCCTGGTCCTGCTCTCCAGCATCCTGATCATCTGCCGCCGGTGCTGCGAGGCCGACCGCCGGCACTCCAGGTGGGGACGGCCGTGGGGACACGTGATGCCGCTGTCCCCGGGGTGTGTGGCACCGTGAAGGGGGCTGGGGGTGCCGGCACGGGGTATCGCTGACCCTCCTCCCCCCACAGAGCCAGCGATGACCCCGAGAAAACCAACACCACCTACCTGGACGACTCGCAGCCAGCCCAGGGTGAGTGCTGCGGCGGGGCCGGGGGTGCCGCAGTGACCTGCCAGCGATCGCCCACCAGTAACTCCAGCTGCACCCCCCGCAGCACCCCCAGCTCCCCGGCGGGGGGTAAAGCAGCTCCTGGGCCCTCCCCGCTCCGGGGTGCAGCCCCCAGCCCTGGGGCAGGGACGGCCACACGCCCCCTTCTCCACAGATATCACCATCAAAGTGGAGGACCCCGACTGCCTGTCGTCCTCCAGCTACCGGGATGTGGAGAGCGAGCGGTTCCTGTCCTCCAGCTCCTCCACCGCCCGCCGCGTCTCCTTCAACGAGGCCGCGCTCTTCAACCAGGGCAAGAAGACCCAGGAGAAGGGGAGGAGGTGAAGCACCGGGCTGGGCTGGGGGGACCGGGGGGGCTGGGGCCGCCTCTCCTAACCCGGCGTGCCCGGCAGGTACACGCTGACGGAGGGGGACTTCCACCACCTGAAGAACGCCCGCCTGACCCACCTGCACCTCCCGCCGCCCGCCCTCAAGATCGTCACCATCCACGAGTGCGAGTCCAGCGAGAACAGCCTGGCCATGACCCCCCGCCTGCCCCCGCCCAAGCCCGGCCTCGCCATCTTCCAGGTGAGCGCCCAGCACCCTGGAGGGACTGGGGGGAGCATGGGGGGCCCTGCAGCACCCCAGGGAGGCACCGCTGGATCTGGGGTGGGGGTCTCAGGGCATTGCTGGATGCGGGGATGGGAGATCCTGGGGTGCAGGGGGCCCCTCCTTTTGTGAAGCCCCCTGAGCGTGCCCTGCCTTGCAGCCCCCCGCGGGGGCCCTGCCCCAGCCGGCGCTCCCCAGCCATGCCATGTGCCCCAGCTCTGCCCTGCCCGGGGACACCTACAACTCCACCGTGGACACCAGCTTCACCGAGGCCAGCCCGTCCGCCTCCTCCGACTCCGGGGAGGGCCCCTCGGTGAGTGCTGGGGCCGGGGGACCACGGGATGGGCAGGGGAAGGGGGTCTTCAGCCTACGCAGCCCCAGGGATCCTGTCCCTGCCCCGATCCCCCAGCACAGGGCCGCCTGCCCCCCCTGCTCCGTGCCAGGGCTCTGGGAGAGATGTGGGCATCCAGCTAGAAACAGGCTCTGCCCCCCCGCCCCGTCCCTGCCCCGGGGGACATTTGTGCATCTGCTGCGGCCGGGCTTGGCAGGAGCGGGACAAAGGAGCCGAGCTGGGGCTGGGGGGGCCGTGCCTGGAGCTGAGCGGGCACTCACGGCCCCCCACCCCCCACCCCCCCCAGTTCGCAGCGGCGCCCAGGAGCGGGAAGGCGGCTGGGGTGGGCAGTGCCGGCCCCGGGGAGCCCCCCCCGGCCCCCACGCAGGGCACCGTCCTGCAGTTCTTCACCCGCCTGCGCCGCCATGCCAGCCTGGACGGGGCCAGCCCCTACTTCAGGATCAAGAAGTGGAAGCTGGAGAGCACCCAGCGGGCGTCCAGCCTGGACACGAGAGGTGGGAGCCGCCGCGTGGGGGGCAGCGGGGATGCGCCGGGCGGGTGGCGATGCGTGGGCAGGGGGGTTCACCCTGCCCCGCGCCCCCCCAGGGTCCCCCAAGCGGCGGCAGTTCCAGCGTCAGCGGGCGGCCAGCGAGAGCATGGACCAGGAGGACCGGGACCCTCACCAGACCGACATCATCCAGTACATCGCCCGCACGGATGATGTGGCCTTCCACCCCGCGGGCGGCCCCTTCCTGCCCTCCCCCGCCAGCCCCCCACCCTCTCTCGGCAGGTATTTTTCAGTAGATAGAGGGGACAGGGACGGGCGAGCCGGGCACCGGGGGCCCCCACGCTGCCCCGTGCATGGGGGGCTCCCACCTTCGTGCAGCTTTGGTGGGGCGGCTGGGGGGCGAGGGTCTTGGGGTCTGGGGAGGGTGGATCGGGGCATGGGCAGGGTGCTGGGGACAGCATGGGGGACCGCGTGGCACCACGGCACTGCCGCGAAGCCTGCAGGTGCCGGGCTGGCGTCTCCCCGTCCGCTGCCCGGCCGTGACGCCGGGGTGGTGCCCGCAGGCTAGAGCCGGGCGAGGGGGGTGCGGGCAGCCCCGGCGAGGCCGGCGTCCCGGAGCAGCCCAGCGCCTACCACGACATCTGGAGCCTGCGCGCCTCGCTGGAGCTGTACGCCTCCTCCGAGCGGAGCAACGACCAGGACTCCGTGCGCAGTGACGGCGGGGACAGCGTCTCCTCCGCCGGCGGCATGCCCCCCTGTCCCTCCTCCTCCCTGGACGAGGCCGAAGGCCCCGAGGAGAAGCTCTGGGGTCGGCCCAAGCCGGAGGAGTCAGAGCCCGGCACGCGCAAGCTGCTGCAGATGGACAGCGGCTACGCCTCCATCGAGGCGCCCAGCCGGGGGGGCGAGGAGGGGCCCCCCAAGGACCAGACGGCCTCCGAGAAGCGCATTTGCTTCACCAGCGCGGGGCGGAAAGGCACCATCTTCGAGAGCTTCGAAGGCCGGGAGCCGGAGGAGGAGGAGGAGGAAGAAGAGGAAGAGGAGGAGGAGGAGGAGGAGGAGGGGAGCATGGCCCGGGGCGCAGCGGGTGGGGGACCCCCCCCTCCCCACAGCCCCCTGGCCTGGTCCCCGTACGGGCAGATGTTCCCGGGGCGGGACGCGCTGCCCCGGCGGGACTACAGCATCGACGAGAAGACGGACGCCCTGTTCAACGCCTTCGTGCGCCATGACCCCCAGTTCGACGAGTCCCCGCTGCGGGGCAAGCACCGCTCCCGCACCCACCTCCGCAAGCAGTGGCAGCACGCCAAGCAGTACAGCGACCCCGGCGTGCGCTACCCGGCGCTGGAGCGGCACCGTACGCCCCTGCGCCGCGGCGACAGCGCCAACTACCCCCTGGACGCCCGCTTCCACAGCCCCCTGCCCCGCATCGTCAGCGCCGGCGACGAGGAGGCGGCGGAGGCGGCCGATGGGGTCCCCCCTGCCCCAGCGCTGCCTGACCCCGAGATCCAGGTGATCGTGGAGGAGCCCGGAGAGGTGGCCCCCGAGCCCAAGGCTGGCTCCGAGCCCCCCGGGGGTGACGACTGCCCTGGCCCCGGGAGGTGCCTGGGGCTGGGCTCCGGCTCGGAGCTGATGGACAAGATCACCGGCGGCCTCGAGGAGCGGCTCTACGGGCACTTGAGGAAAGCGGCAGAGAGCACCGAGCGCACGGTGGCCGTGGCGGCCAGCGATGCCCCCCCTGACCACAGCCCTGTCTAGGCCCAGCGCGAGGGGGAGAGACCCCGGCGCAGGGGGGTTCGGGGCTCCATCCCCTTCTGCTGCCGGCGTGGGGACCAGCCCGGTGCCCGGGGTGCCGCGGGAAGGGTGGCCCCGGCACGGGAAAGCCAGGAGGGCACGTGGGGTCCCCTGGCCATACCCCCCCCACCGCGGGGGTCCGGTAGCGTGGGGTGGCCGAGCTCCCTCGCTCCCGGGAGCGAGGTGCCAGGCGGCGGCGGCGGAGGGCCCGGGCCGGGGGTGCCCGGGGAGGGTCGGGACGCAGAGGTGGAGCAGAGCGTTGGCCGGGAGGTCAGCGAGGAGGGACTTTGCTAATAAACCCCCAAACCCAGCTGAGGCCTAATCCTTACCTCACGGCAGAGCTGTGTAGCAGATACGCTCTCCCCCCTCTCTCTCTCTCCGTTTTTTTACAAGCAATAATGCCCCCCGTCCGGCCGGGGAACGTCCCCATGAGGAAGGGGCCGGAGCTGGGCATCCCCCTGGCCGGCTGGAGGATGCCGTGGTGCCACCCTGGCACAGGGGCAGTTATCTGGGGAGGGGGGAGTCACCTCCATGAGCCGCCCGGTGCCGCAGGGAGCCTGGGATCTAAACTGGAAGCGGGGGCCTGGGGCTGCCGTGCCGGGGCAGGAGGATGCTCGAGGGGTTTGTGCATCCCCCCGCAGGGGCACGGGCGAGCATGGGCCCCGCAGCAGCACCCCGAGGGCTGGGGAGGCAGGGCCAGCGCTGGGGCACCCCTGTAAATACCCCCCCGTAGGGCTGGGGGGTGCCCCCGGCGCTGTCCCCTCTGCCCGGGTGCGCAGGGCGAGAGCAGAGCGTGGGGTCGGGGCAGCATGTGCCGTGGGTGACCCCCGAGTGCTCCGCACCCCCCCGTCCTCCCCGGGAGCTCAGCGCCGGGCTCAAGGCGTTTAGAGGCTATTTATTGATTTTTACAAAGGTGGATGCTGCTGTTCCGGGGGAGGGGTTAGCTTTTTATTGGGTTTTTATTTGTGTTTCAAAGGATGGGTGGAAAAAAAAAGCCCAAGATGCGTTACCTGGGAGACTCGGCAGCGGGGCAGGCAGGAGGGGCAGGCAGGGCTCGGCCGGGGGCCCCCCGCACCCCTCCGCGGCACCCCAATTGCATGCGAGTAAAGAGGCCGGGTCGCTCCTTCCCTCTGCAAAGTCTGTCCAAAGCACTAACTCAGCTACAACTCAGCCTTTTTAAGTCTATAAACAAAGGAGAAAAAAAAAAACAAACCAAACAAAACTGTGACTTCTCTGAGCTTGGTTCTTACCTTCCACCCCCCTGGACCGCGTCCTCCCCTGCCCGGGAGCTGGTGGGGGGGCCGGGGCCCGCTCCTGCCCCGGCATCGCCCCCGCGACGGCTCCCAGCAGCGCAGGGTTTGCCCTGGGGGGCCCCGAGCCCACCCGAAAGGAGCACAGCCCCCAGGAAGAGGGGCTGGCCCGAGCCCCAGCCCGCACCCCCCAACCCCACTTGCTGCAGGAGGAAGGACATGAAACCCACCTCACTGTTTTCGCTTTATTTTTTTTCTTTAAAAAAAAAAGGAAAAAAAAAAAAAAAGAAAAGAAAAAAAGACACCGAACGCACCCATTCCCTTTTCTGAGCCCTTTTACAGCATGCAGGTTTAATAGAGTTTTGCTTTGTCTTAATACCTGTTGGGTTTTTTTTTTTTCCTCATCTGGTTTATTTGAAACACATCACGATGTGTAGGAATCTCTAAATATACCGCAAATATAAACAAAAAAAAAAAAAGAAGAAAATATATAATATATAACAGTAGTCTAAAACATAAAGTGCACGGCAATGGCTTTGCACGACTTCTACATGGCCAGGGTGGGCCCGGCAGGGAGAGGGGGCGCGGGTCCCACCGCAGCCCGGCCCCGCTCATCCCACCCTTCCCATCGCAAAATTAAAAACAGAATCAGTGTCTTGATTGGCAAAGAGTGATTGGGGAGGAGGGGCAGCATCTTCGCAGCCGGAGATTTCATCTTCCAAGGTGGTAAGTGGGATCTGGCCACCATCAGCTTCTGGTTCCTGGCGCTGTCCGGAGCGGGGGGCCGCAGGGAAGGTGGGGGGCGGGTTCCTTGGTTGGTTTCCTCTGGTTTCTTTTTGGATCGCAAGCACAGTCCACTCCCAGGAGAGAGGCAGAGATGGGGCGAGGATGGGGGACGCGGGCTGGCCCGGGCCCTGGGACGCTGTTTGCGGGAGAACAGACAGGAGGGGGGGTTAGGCAGGGCAGGGCTGGTGCCAAACCAGGGGTGCAAGCCCCTGTCCCGCTCCTGGCCCTGCTGTGACCACAGGCAGGTCAGACCCTGATCCAGGTCTCCCTCTCCCACCAGTGCCGTGCACTGGAGAGGGGCCCTGGGCTCCCTGCTCCGTCCCAGGGGGTGGGCACGCTTGCACAGCGCCTGGCCCTTCGGCCAGGGAACCCCGGCCCTGCCCCTGGAGCTGGGAAGCAAAAACCCAAGGGGAAAGCGCAGTCAAGGAGCTTGATTTACTCCAAGGAGAGAGGAGCGCTTTGCTGCTCTCAAAGGTTTTAAGGCGCTGACTAAAGGGGGGGCAGCGCAAGAGCGGGCAATTTCCAACGCGGCCGTCGCTGCAATGCACGCAGGAGGAGCGGAGGCAGCGACCGAGCCAGGCTCAGGCAGCCTGCATGGACCTTCTCCTTCCCAAAACCGCTGGGCGGCTGCCACGGAGACCCCATGCCCGGTACCCGAGCGGGAAGGGGCGAGAGGAGCAGCAGATCCCCGGGGAGACCCAGATCCAAGGCATTTGCTTGCCGATAGAGTAACTCCCCATGCAGGTGACTCACTCCCAGCCATGAATTAAAGATGAAAGCTGCCACAGGGGCTGAGCGCGGGTCTGACAGCTGCAGGGGGAGGAACAAGCTTTTATTTCTGGCTTTTTTCACACCACAAAGCTGGTCGTGATCCAAACAGATAACAGAGCCTCAGCCCCACAGAGCGCCGGTGACGAGCGCAAGCGTGAGGCCGGGGGTGGATGAGCGCTGAACATGAGTCATTGCTGGCTCAGTTATGAATGAGGGGTGGGAAGAAGCGGACAGGGCTGCGGAGCCGAGGAGGAAAGAGCCGGAAGGAGGAGGGGGAAGCAGGGAGGGCACTCAGCTTCCCTGAGGAGAGGAAAGGGCTTGGGCATCCAGTGGCCCGGCCACGGGTGACACGGCCACCTCCTGGACCCCCCGGTCCCATGGGGGCCTCTCTCAGGGACACCTCTGGGAACATCCCGGAGCTCAGCATCCCGCTGCAGCCCAGCTCCTCCGCATGCCGGAGGCTTTGTGCTCCCCGCAGTTTGGAGCGGAGCAGGGGAGAAAGCAGGGGGGGACCCCGGTGCCAGGGAAAGGGGTTATCACGACACAGCCTGACTGCAGCCCAGGAGGGGAGAAAGGATTACGACAGCAGCTCTGGCCTGACATGGCAGCAGCTTGCAAGGAGGGGGTAGAGCAGAGCCAGGCAAGCAGCAGAGCAGGGCGCAGGGAGGAGGGAGCACAGGGGGGTCCCCACTGGGCTCTGCACCCCCCCAACACTGCAGGGATCCAGGCTCTGGATGCCAGGGACATTTGCAGAGGGATGCTCAGGACCCAGACCTCTCCCCCCTCCACACCTGGGACTACAAAACACCCTTTCTAGCTCCCTCCTGCTGCAGGAGCAGGCTCAGACGTCCCCCCCCTTCCCTGGGCAGTCACCCAGGGTGGCCCCCCGCCACGGGGACCGGGCTGGCCGTACCTGTGCCGAGCGCGGGGGCTCCCACCTCACTGCTGCTTGCAGGTGGAGAGCTTGCGGATCTTGCTGCTGGCAGAGCAGGCCTTGCGGGAGGGGTTGGAAGAGGCGCTCGCCCGCCGCTCTGCCTTCGATTTGGTGCTCAGCTGTCCCGTCTCCGTCCCGTTCATGCACACGGCCTTGGGCAGCCCTTTGCCGCGGCTCTGCCCGTTCTGCCCTGCCTCCTCCTCAGGCACCTGTCCTGCAAGGGAAGAGGGATGGTGAGACGAAGCAGGGCAGCGGCTCCCGAGGGAAATCGGAGCCCGTTTCTACGCCTTTGAGGACGCCAGCAGAGGCAGCCCAAATGGGGGATGCGCGAGGCAGGGAGCTCAAGACCACATCTCCCTCCCCGCTCCCACCAAGGACTGGTTTGACCCCTGTTTCCCCAGCTCACAGCAGCTGGTGGACCCCAGCACACAAGAGAAAAGAAAACCTGAGGCAGCGAGCAAGAACCGTGGGCACGACCAGTCCAGGCCTCGAGAATGGCGTGCCCGCTCCTCCCCGGGCAGCCGCCGTGCCCACCCTGAACCCCCAGGCAGCAGCCCAGCTCCTGGCCGGGGAGCAGAGGGGAGCAGCAGAGGAAGTCACTCCTCCTCCTCTTCTCTCCTGCCACCTTCTCTGGAGGAGGGTGCAAGTCCCAGCCCCAGCCACCGACCTGCGGAGCGGAGTACCCAGGGGCTTGACGTGTTTGTAGAGCAAACACCCATCTGCTTTTGCAGCGCACGGGACTGCTTCACCCGCGGCAGCGCAGCCACGTCCAGCAAGGGCTGGGGGCACTGCCCGTTTAGGCAGGGACACAGCAGCTCAGGCATGACACTGTCCCCTAAAGGGGACACGCAGCTGGGAGAATGGCTTCAGATCAGCCCCTCTCCCCTCCTCTACGGGCCAGCTCGGTGTGACTCAGCACAGCGGATGAAGAGCCATTCCCAGAGGCATCTGCCCGCTGCCATGGCTGGATGGGGCTCGGGCCACATCCCTTCACCCGGGCAGTGATGAAGGGCCCCCCCGGCGCATCCCTGGCATGGAGCGGGAGGGGACACCACGGCACATGCACCCCAGCGCGCTCCCATCAGTAACGTGGCGCATCCCCCGGCCAGACACAGGGCTGATGAGAGGATTCGTCAGGTCCCCGGCTCCCCCCCACCGGATCCAGCGGAGGCAATTTCCTTCCAGCAGGAACGTCACGCTCCAGGGCCCTTCAGTTATGACTCAGAGGTTTGAGTGGAAGCGAAGGCTGTAAGACGATTATGTATAATTTTCTTTAAAGGATGCTCAATCCTTTCTCTGCCAAGGCCGAACGGCACGTCATCTCTCTGTACTTGCGCCAATGATCACCCCACCGCTGCTGAGCTCGGGGACGAGGAGGACACACGCAGGGATGGGGACGATGGGAGAGCCGCTTCTCCTCTGGAGGAGAACAGCAGGGGTCCAACCTCGGACCCCTGCGCTCTCCTCTGCCTCGCTGCATCCCTCCTGGGTACCGCTGCGGGCTCCCGTCTGCTCGGCTCCCATCCTCCATCCCTGCACAGCTCTTACAGGGAGCCCGGCCAGTCCTCCGTGGGTGAAGAGTCATTTGGGAAGCAAAAGCTGCAAGGGGACGCAGAGGTCACCTTGTTCGGACAAAGTCACCTTCAGCACCCACCTTCCTCTCCTCGGAGGGCTCGTGCTGGGGAGAGAGATCAGCCTCGCCGAACGCTCGCAGAGACCCGAAGCAGCAAAGGCGGCAGGAGCCCGGACCCAGCACAGACCACGGCCCCTGTGCCCGGTGGGGACCGGCTTTGGTAAAGCCTCACCGGTGCAGAGACCGGGAGCAAAGTGCAGGCTGCAGGAGGAGCCTGCAATACCCAGCAGGCTAAAGGAGAAACACATCCTTGGAAATAAGGCAGCAGATTGAGCACTTCCACGGCCGGCATGGCCTGGCGCAGGCTGCGAGCACCAGAGAACCAGGGTGCTCGTTGGGGAGTGGATTTCTCCCCCTAAAAGCAGGCTTAGCTGCAGAGCTGGGCCCAGGCAGGAATTAACTTGAGAAATTACTCTGCTGATTGATCTACAGATCAAAGCAGTCAGTTCTTCAAGCTACTCAGCTGCGCTCCCGGCTTGCTAAGAGCTCGGGAGCACCTTCCCGGTGCTGCGGTTTGGACACCCCAGCACGCCAGAGCTGGGCCTCTGGCCATGCAAAAAGCGGTGAGGCACCGCTGGTCTGCCACAGGCTCGGGCCAGGGGCCCAAAAACAGCGAGAGAGGGAGGGCAGGATGGATCCGCCTGTTGTAGGGCGATTTCAGGTTACAAGTGCAATCGATTCCCCCACCGACCTGCGGGTGAGCTGCCCCTTATACCCCTCCCCGACGGCTCCACCAAGTCGTGACACAGCTCCTCGTTACCGGCTTGCTGCCGCTTACCCGAGCGCTTCTGCCTTGCCACGGGAGGAGGCAAGGACTGACCCGCCAGGGTCGGCTGCTGGCTTTGTGCACCCAAGCCTATCGCTGCCAGAGCCGATGGCACCCACTGCGCTCCCCGGGGGGGGGGGCTTTCCAGCCTTGCACCTCCCAAGAAATACAGAGCCAGCTCCTCGCACAGCTCACCACGACGGATCAAAGTACCTTGGACGTCTGTCATTACCTCGAATACTTTCTGAAAACGACCGGCAAGGCGAGAGGCTCAGGAGCACGAAGCAGAAACGCTAGCCGTACCCGAGCGCTTACGGACCTGCTCTCGGTCTGATCAGCTTCCAGCTTCCGACCCCTTAAGAGGGGGTGACTTGCTGGAAAAGGCCGAGACACCCAACCTCTAGGAGCCTGTCCTGGTTTCAGCTGAGTTAGAGTTACTTTTCTTCCTAGTAGCTGGCATAGTGCTGTGCACAAGAAGTTGGGAGGGGGCTGTCAATGCCCCTCCAGACGCTGTTCCCAGAGCCGCTCCAGGGATGGGTCTCTCCCCAGGGACTCGGAGCAGAGCAGCTCGCCGTGGGTCAGGCTGCAGCCCGAGAGCAGCGCAGCCCGGCCATACCCCCGCCCCAGAGCTCAGGGTTTTTCCTCTTCTCCCTGCATCCCAACTGCACGCCTGCAGAGCCTCAAATAACCCCATTCAGAGCAAAGCTGAACACTTATCCTTCCCCTCCCTCAGCTGAACTCAGGCCAAGTCCATTAACACTTCTGACTGGGGAGGGGAAAAAAAATATCCAAACAGTTCATTTGTCTTTTGTGTGACTCTTCCCTCCTCCCCCTCCCACCCCGCTTGAAAAGCACAGTCCCAGGAGTCTATTATGGATACCAAGGAGGGAGGGTGAATTGCAAGCTAATTTTACCTCCTTCACCAATGACAGTTGCTGACGTTCAAATTAATGAAAATAAAAATTCAACATGGGATGAAGTCTTGGCAACTGTCTGCCCACGCGGAAGCCGGTGACCCAGTGCTATGTCTGTTCGAACAGCTATATCCTACCTTACCATTACCGGCTGAATGGTGCTAAAAATAAAATAAATAAAAGGAGGGCTGAGAGGCATTGAGAACGTGCATCTTCGTCCTTGCCACCTCTCGCATTTCTTAATGGCTCCATCCAGCTCATTCAGGCACAAAAAAAGGTTTCAAAATAAAACCGTGAAGAGCTTTTGAACCGCTCTGTTTGTCAGACACAAAGATGCATGCATGATTTGCAGATAGAAACGCACCTTTTCAAGCACCAGGCATTACTTAAAGACTCCAGTCCTGGCTTTATTTTCCAGCCTCAGACTGAATGCTAAGGGAACAAAACAAAAAAACCCAGAACCAAGCTACGCAGCCATTTGCCTCTGCAGGGGGGACTGGGCTACAGCGGAGGAAGGGGTTAATGGTAGGGGAGGGGGAAAAAAAAAAAAAAAGCAGAGCACAGCCTTCTAAATCTGAAACGCAGCACAAAAGCAACAAGCAAGATGCTTACATCCATTTATTGCATATGCTGCCTCTCTCCAACTAAGAAGGCAGCCACTTCTGGAGAGGATGCTTCGTCACGTGCTCGATGCCACAGTTATTCTCTCCTCAGCACTTCCCTCGGAAGAGATGTTTAACACCGATTGAACCAGGGGCATGTAACATTTCAAGCTCTCTACAGAGCTGCATAAATCTTTAAATAACCCTTTAAAAATAAAAGCACATTCTCAAAGCCCCTTCTTCCTCTGAAGAAGGCAAGATTTAATGAGGTTCCCTCTTTTCCCCTCCCAAATTGAACACCCACTCCCACCTATGAGTCACTTGTACTCCTGCTCTCACTGCCAAGCAGAACCACAACTGAATTGATCAGTCATTTACGAGTTTTTTTTAAATTTTTATTTTAATATGGCGTCACCATTAGGAATGTAACACTCGCATGGAGCTGAGCAAGTTCAAAAGGATCCTGCGGGAAGACTCGGGTAAAAAAAGATTAACGTTTATTCTCTATGCAAGCTGACCCCCACCTTGGCAAATGTCGTGCAGACCCACCGGAGCACCGTACCCACGCTGGGCTCCCTCCTCACCCCCATTCCTCCCATGAGCTTGCTGTGAGTGCTGCACTTCTGGCGGGGGGATTTCTGTCCATCACAAACATTGAACCTGTAAACTGCACCTTCATATCCCATCTCACCAGCCCCTCTTAACTACAAAAAAAAAAAAAGGGGGTAAGCCTTATTTTAAGGGATCTCTACAAGTCCTGTGAACAGCTTGACCTCCGCCACAGCCTGACCAGAAGTTGTAGGGTGAAGTAGAGAGAATGATCCATCACAGTGGACCAGTTCTCAGCTGTTCAGTGCTTAAGTCCAAATCAAACCTGTTCCTGCCGCGTTTGGCAGCACACTGGACTATGCTTTCTGTCCCTTCCAGGGCAAGCCAAGCCAGAGGTGATTTGTCTGAGGGAGAAGAATTTGTTCCATGCTCAAATACATTCCCAAATCAAGGGTGGTAAAGAGCCACACGTGTTCAGACTCAATGACCTACCTAAGCCAGGGCCCTGCCTGGCAGCGACGGCTGCTCAGGAGCAGCACGAGAACATCCAGTATAGAGAAACCCTCCTGCTCCGGATGGTTCCCTGGTTCCTGAGCTCAGCCCACATCTGGACCGCCGTGTTTGATAGCCCCCAGAGAACCCACCCTTCACGGGCGCATCCAACCCAGCCACCAACACTACGAAAACGTAACACCCAAGTGCTGGGAAGAGGACATTAGACTGGCTGGAAACAACACTTTATTTCACTGTCTGCCTAAGCAATTAAGCAACAACTCTTGAAATAAAGGTTAAAACCCATCACCATTCACCAGTTAAGTTAAACCAAAATCACGTCTACCCCACCCACCCTGTCTAACTATAACATGGGAAGTGCTGGTCTATGGGGCCACAATTAACCTTTAGGTCTCTAATCCCTCTGAAACAGCACAAATTACACAGGAGAACTTAAAAAAACCCCCTTCCAGTAATTTGGCTGTCATCTTCTGAAGTGACAGCTCTTATTTGGGTTTAAATACTGCTGTTTGCATTAGGAGCGTATAATAGCTGATATTACCGTTCTAGAGATGATCTCCCACTATCACAGTCACCTGCCTGTGTGCGGGCGTACATCCACCTCAGCTGGCAGATCGACACGGCTGCTGGAGGAGCACCAGCACGGGCCAGGCTCCTGGGCGTGCACGGGGCAGTAACGCTGCCCGTGGGATGGAGCCACGGCCACCCACGGCGGGAGGAGGCCTGGGAGCGGACACCGACAGTCGAACGGCAGGAAGGTGTGCACACGTGGGCACAACGCTTCGCCCGCTCGGCGCGGAGGGCAGAGCGCCAACCCTCACCCGACCGAGAAGAGGATCTCGCACGCTCGGCTGTTCTTCAGAGGAAGGGCAGAGCGCGGTGTTTCTCCAAACGCAGACATTAATGTGCAATGCCCAGCTGCAGTGCCGCAGGCCAGAAGACCCTCAACAGCAACCAGGACAGACAGCTCTGTCCTGGACCTGCTGGACACACAACCACTCTCCGATGTTGGAAGTCTGCCTAAGCTTCCGCTTTTTAATCACATTGAAGTGTATAAACCAAACAGCAACACAGGCTAATCACCACTGGAAGAGTTAAAAAGAAACAAAAACCATTTTAACTAGAGCGAGAACGGACAGGAATGCGTCTTCTGCACAAAAATCATTCGTGGGGCAGGTCTGCAGGAATGGGCTGGATTTCACAGGCTGAGTGACCCACTCAAAGGGGTCACAAACCGTCTTCCTCCGCAGCACGCTGAACCCGTACAGCTACCCTTTGCTTAAAAATACAAAGCCAAAAATTAAAAGAATGATTCCCTTGCAGAGCAAAGTTTTTTTCAGAGCTTTTGAAATAATACAACTGTCCTGGAGATAGGCAAGATCCTGCTGAAGCCTGGGGGAAGCAAGGAGATGATCCTGCCCTCCCCAGCCACCGCCATTAGCTCAGGCCATGGGAAGCCCAAGAGGGCAGTGGCTTTGGGGCCTAGGCTAAGCTTCGTGCTCCTCTTCTGCGCCCGTGGCCGACGGGAGCACCGCTTCCTCTCCAAACAGCTCGTCATGACTGCTCAGTGCTCCGCTCTGTCCTCTAAACCCTGCCTCAGCTTCCTCCTCTGCAGCTGGGAACGCACAGGGAAGCAACAGAGCACCGTTAGGGACACGCACATGCTTATTCTCTAGACTGACGCCAAAAAAGCAGCAACAGACTGTCCTGTGGGCTCTTGGGTGGGCTGTGAGACAGTCGAGTACTAAGAGCAACAGATCCACTCTCACGGAGGTTATCATCTTGGAAGCTGGCCCTCCAAGGGAGGTTACAGGCACACACAGACCAACCATACCTTCCTTCTGCCTCTTGAAGCCAGTTTGGAAAGGAAAATGTAAAATTAGAAAGGGATGCAAGTGATGCTGGTTATGGATTTTGAAGCCTGGCAGCCTCGTTGTTGTGCTCAGCCCCCACTGTCTGTGACGGGGCTTCCAGCCCCAACACTTCTGCAGAATTACATCCGGGCACTTACGCATGGGCTGTTCCCGGCGAGAGCTCTTACAGAGGAAAATGGCTAACCTCTGACAACAAGGAAAGCATCTGGCAAGTCCTCTTCTCTCCTGCTCCTGTACTTAGAAAGGCCCTAGCAATCAAGTATGTGCTTCAGTGAGTCTATCGCATTTTTAAGAGGATCCCTCCTTTCAAAAAACCTCCACCAAGCTGTGAGGAAAGGCCTGGCCCCGGTCAGATTCTAGCACAAAAGTCTGCAGGATGTAAGAAGAGAGCAAAGGACAGAGCTCTGCAGGTCACCCAGCTGGCACTGGGACATTAGTTCTATTAGAAAAGGTTATAAATTACCCAACTGTCACCAGTGAATCAGCACTTGGAAATAAATCTATCTCACTTTGATGAGACTCCCTTCATCTTGGCAGGCTCCACCTCCGACCCACCTACGTAGCCGTTTGGCTGAACATCTGAACAGACACCCTGTTGGGGACCGTTACCCAAGGATGTCACACAGCGTGGAGCGAAGCGCTGGCTTGGCGAGTTGGGCTCAAAGCAGCCTCTCCCCTTCTCCCGCTGGAAGGCGCTGCCTGGGAAGCCGATCTTGTTTCAAGTTGTTGCCCAAAGAAATTTTGAGCATCGGGTACAATTTGAGGCTTATTACAATTCAAGACCTGACACTTTATTCTTCCATCATAGTGCTTCAAAAAAGTAATTTCCACTTAACCAGAAAACCAAGAGAAAGCCAAGGTCTTCAGGTGCAAGATTTGGTAAAACCAGACCTTGAGTAGGCCCACAGAAGCCTACCAGGTCATCATTAAGGAAAAACTAAAGCAGTTTGGTTAGTCTTGAACTACAGAAACTAGGGCTTTCCCTACCACAAGGAAAGGTCAGTCGCAGGTACCTCTCATCACATACGGTAAAGTAGCCCAGCATCCCTACAAACAGTACTTGAAACCTTCCCTCCAAAACAATTAAACTGGGCTGGAGCAATTAATCTAGAAACTCATCTTCTGTTGATGTAGGCAGCGAGAACACAGGCAGCAAGACAAAGAAACTGCTGCCTTCGTCATATGCAGTACTGCTGCTGCAATGACTGTAAAGCTGAGCAGCCTTTAGCCTTACCACAGACGTGCCCTTCAGCCTTCTGCTCACAAGTGACATGGCTTAGAGGTAGAGAGAGGCCGAAGAAGGAAAACTACTTGATTACCACCACTTCATAAGAACTGCATGGTTAAAACCACACACGCCCGTGTACTTACTGGTTAGCTTACCTTAAAACAACAGGAAATCCCCAATAAAGAAGGAAGCAATTCTGTAACCAGATAGTTACCAAGACTGGAGCAGAAACAAGGTCTCAGTGTAAGGCTACCATCACCCTTCTTCCCCAGATGTGCCATCTACTCTGAACACTTGAGTCATTTTAGGGCTCTGCTCCAAAATAACTCAGTCTAGCAAAATTGGCCCAAATTGGCTAAACAACAGAGTCCGGCAGGAGCAAGCTATTACTTGATGAAGGAAGGAAATTGGCATGTGGGTAACACAGGAAGGGGCATCCTGGTTGATCAAATAAAAGACCAAGGCATCCACAGCATCATGGCTCGCTCACTCTGCGTCACTCACACCACTTAATAATCAATAGTCTCCTCCACTGCTGAAGGGATTATTCAGACCTCAAGGCCTTTCCTAAAAAGCTTTAAACAGACCAAAACCAAAAAGCAGCTACTTCTGCCCTACCCATCCCAGCATCATTCTCTCCTACCTGGTACTGTGAAGTCCTGAGTGTAGATGATATCATCTTCAATGTCATACAAGTCATCATCTTCTTCCTCATTGTAGCCATGCAGATCTTCCAGATAAGGCACCGCCGTCATACTTCTCCACCTGTCCTTTGTTTCTGGGCTGGGAGGTATGGGCACCAGAGCCTCTGCCTGAGCGTGTTTCTTACGAAACCAACTGCAAAGAGTCCAAGAGCAGAGTTTCATCAGCACAGCTTCACTTTTCAGAAGGCATGGAGAAATCCTTGACACTACGAGATGGTCCCATTCCACCCCAATATTCAAAGGTATATGCGGTTTGTTTATGGAAAACTTCGAGGCAGTTTTATGCCACTGCAGGTTTTTTAATGTGTACTAACGAAGAGAGGCGAGCGTCAAGAAAGGCATGTCTGTCTTGCTGACAATGCTGCAGGGACTAAGCCGCTCCACGAGGTGCCCCATCCACTGGGTGCTTTGTCAGCTAAGGAGAAGCTAACAGAGTGCAGGAACATCTTCTCCATCACCAACTCGAGCCCAAACTACCTACCTACAAGTCAAAACGCGTTATTAGAGCTGCTAGAGCTCCCGAGTTGTATTGCCAAAGCAAGCAGAAAAGGAGAAACTTCTATCCTAAAGTTGAGGCTAATCCAGCGCAACAAGACAAAAGAAAGGTTGCAGAACGTCCGTCTAAGAGAATGGTATCTACTAACAAACTCCTTTAACACGCAGTTTTCAACAAGACCACAGCAAAAACGCTTATACTTTATCTTCTTATCCCACCTCTGTCTCAAGGGACTTCTATTACCATTAAAACTAGTAGCCATAGTGCTACCATCTGCCCTGTAAAGGATATCAGCTCTGAAAGCTGTTCTTAATCAGATCAAGAATCCAACAGGCTTTCACCACACCAGCATCGTAGAAGCCATATGGGTGGCCTCTTAAGTTTTTAACTTTACTTTCATAGCAGGGTTCTGACACCAGACTGTCTCTGGGACATCCATCAGCGCTGCACGTGGGCACTGAGTTTCCTAGAAGTACTGCTGGAACCTCTGCACTCCTACCGATCCTCTCTTAAATGCAGGTGTGAACAGAAGTTCCTCCAAATCCAGGGATTTCTAACATGCCTTTCCAGCCCACACACCTCCTGCGACATGTCCCGCAGCAGGGAGAATCAGCTGCCTATGGCTAGCAAATGAGAAGGTCAGGCGATGGCCATCCAGTCGCTCCGTCCCCAGTAAATGGTGGTGTTCTGCTGCCTTTGAAGGTGGTGTGCCCGGCAGCCGGCTGTCCCTGCTAGCGGGGAGGCTGTCCTACAGAGGCACTTCATCAGGCTGATACTTACGCCTTGCCCTGGAGGGTCATTCTACACGAAGAAAGGGTCAGAAACCATCAAAACCTCCCACGTTTAGGACCATCTCCTGAACCGCAGCCTGCTTTCCTGATAAACTTTTGAATTGAAACTGATATCAACCCCCCTATTTCTATGCTGTGGGTTGGACGTCAGTTAAGCCACTGGGACCTGTTCTTCCTGGTCTTTGCACAGTAACAAAGGAAAGAAAAGCCTCACCAGATCAACTGCACTCTTGTGCTCACCTTGCTAAATATTATGCAGATGCCAGCAGAAAGGGACATTCAGAGTCTTTCACAGCAGAAGGTAGCCTAGAAAGTCTAAGCCTTTTTTCCCTCTCAAAGTTTACTTTAGGCCACAAAAGGGTGCTGCTTTAGGAAGCAACTTAAAGTCTTGCTGAAAACACACCTCAAAAGCAGAGCAAGATCTAAAGTCATCCCCTCACGGCATATTCACTTCTTTGCCTGACGACTGCTGCCCTAAACAAGCCTGATGTGACATGAGTGCTTCCCCCTCCGTAGTTCGCACAGGCATCCAGTAACTCCTGGCTAATAACCACTGAGGAGGGCCTGAAGCCAGTCACCAAAGAGCTCTTATAAACCTGAACCATCTGGTTTTTATCACTCCAGTTCCAAATTCATTTTAGGAAGTAAGGGTTGGATGCACCTCCTGCACAGAAGAATGGTAATTATAATTTTGTTCTAGTCTTACGTTGCTTTGACGGTAGGCCTAGAAAGAAGTGGCAATCTAACAAAACTATCCAGCAAAAGCAAGGAGTTAGGAGATAAACAAATAAAAATGTAGCTACTGGGACATATCAGCTAGGATTCAAAGGAATGAACCTTTATCCAGAAACCCTGCTTCACAATTAGCATCCTCAACCACCTTCTCTGTAGTGATTGCGTTCTAAAGCCAGCCTACTGCTCTGAGAAAGGCAGCATCTTGCCATTTGCAGTCAGAAAGAGTGAAGTGGCACCTCTAGCCTGAAGTTTTAAAAGGAAATGTATTTCGGTTAATCACAGAGCACGTCAACGTCATGCAAGGAATCATGTTCTGTCCTTCCGTGCTTACAGTCTGAACGGATGGACAACACCCCAAGCAGCAAGGAGGTTGGCACGTTCCAGTTACACACCGATGTGGCATTTCTTCCATGGCCATACCACGACTATACTGGAAGCTGCGGTGAAAGCAGCACATTTTAGGGAAATGACAGAGAACTGAATGCAGATCTAATTGTTCAGGTATGACCTCTGGTGCATGAAGTGGCATTACAAGAGTTAAGTAAAATGTCATCTCAGCTACTGGACTAGCAGGAAGCGAGCGGGTCCAACATAACCAGATTTTGGCCAACAGTTTTAGCAAACCCTGTGGATGGCTTCCTTGGTGATGTGCATGGCACACAGCACTCCTAATTTGATCATTTGATTTCCTTTCCTTGGGAGACTGCTTTCATCAGGGAAGCGACTGCCAAGATAGCAAATTCAGCCTGGGCTGATCCAGCCTGGCAGGATCATCTAGCACAGGAACAGAAGACCCAACACAGCCAGCTATTTTTGCCAGGGGCGCTGGAGCTCAAGGGACCCAAACTAAATGCCAGGGACCTAAGGAGAATGGAATATACAGGACAAATGAGATCAGAATGACTGTTAGGAAAAGGAGGATTTTAAAGGGAGAAAGCCTAGAAGTCTACAGCAACTAGTGTTTTTATTTTGCTGTATTTCAGCTCTGCCTCTTTCTTTCCTTCTGTCCTACTTACCAGGGGAGTAAAAATAGGTTTTTATTAACAGCAGAAACCTGAATCACTGTACTCTAGTCATAATGATTCCATCCTCCGGGAGGTGATTTCAAATACTTGCATATGCATATATGGTAATGAGGATGTAGAGTGAGAAGAGAAATTCATTGAAGTTCTAAGAAAATCAAAGACCTCTTGGAAGGAGCCTCAAGCAATTCTGTATTGAGTAGCAGAGTATTTCCTGGCAAGCAATTTTCCAGCAGGGACAGAGATTCTGCTTTCTGCACTGGTGCTAAATGTTATTAGCGAAGATTTGCTCTTCAGCTGAGGACCACTGGCTCCATCAAATGCCCTAATCTGGCTCAAGAAGCTACTGGCCACTGACTAAGCCAGAAAGCAGCTACTCCCCCACAGTGCAACTCTCCCATCGGTCAGCGATGCAGGCGATAAAGTCCTTCCTCACCCTGCCTTCACCACTGACCCTAAAACACAGGCTGGATCAGAGTACTGCTGACAGAGTGCCCTATTTCACCATTTACTCCCAGTTTCACTGATGTTTTCCCAAGCCAACTGCCCTGGCACAAACATAGCCATGTACCTGGTGCTCGCAGACTGCTGCTTTAACACTAAGGGAAAAGAAAAGCTTTTGCAGATCTCAGAAGTGCCCCTTGTCCACAACATCCCCTGGAAGAGGCAGATTCCTCCCTGGTCTGTGAAACATTTCTTAGCCGCTCCCAGCCCTTTGAAACAGAGTGAAGGGAGCAATAGCAAGAGATCATTTCTTACTACTTTGCAAGCTTGTTGAGAACGTCTGCAAAGCACAGAAACTCCAGACAGCAGCAGCACAAGTATTAGTTGTGACCCTGCCAGTTAAGAAGCGGTGTGCAGACGGGATGCTATAATCTACAGGGAGATAAGACAGCAAGGGTCAAGGACTGAACGAAAAAAGGAATCTGGGTTGACCAATGCTTAATGAGCCTGTCTGGTTTGCAGCTTCCAAGCTCGAATTTTACATCAGAAGTCATCACTCTGCTCTTTTCAAGTTCTGGTATAAGCGAGGTTAAAATAAGAACCAGTAAGCACAGCTGCAGCTTCTAAATACTTACAGCTAATTCACTTCCCATTCTAGGTCACAAATATTTCAGTTTGCTTGTTTTGTATATGGACAATTTTCTCTGAAACCAGATGCCAAGCTGCAGATCACCACCCTGCCAGCAAGGATCGGTTATGAATGATCTCCGCCTCCCATGATACCATGTAAGGGCTTCAAGCCTACTGGAAGGTCACCGTCACCACAAGAAGCAGCTAACAGCATTTGAGTTTAATTCAGTCCTCTCGCAGACAGGCATGGAAGGCACACAACAGTATGCCCTGGGGAAAGGTAATGCACGCTAGCAATAAATATATAGCGGCGTCCCTACAATCACTGCTCCAACTCCTGTAATATCAAGAGATGTCCGAGTTCTTAAGTCAGGTTCATAAAAAAATAGAAATCACTACGAAAGAGAAGCAGTTTCCCCCTAGCTGATGCTAGGGCCAAAGGTGACAGTTCAGACTCCTACGAGGAGAGGTGTTCTGTGCACAGATGGAGACTCACATTCCTTTAACACGCCATACACAGTTGCATTATGAAACTGATTCGCAGAACGTGGGTAGAAGAACCAAAGATTCCTCCTGTGTGCCTGCTACAGGGAAGGAAGGCAGACCCAGGTGCCTCAGCAAGAAAGGAGAGGCAGAGGGCTTTTTTTGTGTGTGTCCTACCTCGGGGAGGTTACTGCACAACACCACGGACAAGGGATGGGAAAAGCCCGTGAGTATACATGCTGCAGCAGAGGTTAAAGGGAAACCCCTCTCACTCCCTCAAACGCAGGCACAGAAGTCAAGCAGCACGCTCAGCGCCTGCAAAGGAATCTACAGTGGCAACACACACATATTTCCAAGGGGTTCAGTACCTGGGGTTTGAACAGCACGGCAGAGCATCCAACAGCTACCCTCCAAACCTCTCAGGGAGGACTCTGGGGTGAGCAAAAGCACTCGGGAAGGTGGCACGGCAGCCTCCAGGAGGAGACACTAGCCCAGTAGGTTAATTTGCACCTCCACTAATAAAAGGTAGAAGTGCCTTCCCTTTCTTGCTATAAACTCTTGCAATCGTATCTATGACTGAACAAATTAAGTGTGACACTTCTGGAGAAAGAAGGCAAGATGGTTGCCTTGGAAACAAGGGACAGAGGTAGAATTCTGCATCCACTTCATCACTTTAAGTGCTGCAGCAGGGTCAGTGAATTAGTTACAAAATGCAGTATAGGAGCATTAAGCCCTTCAGCAAAAGCACGGGGTAGAGAGGAGATGGTGAATAATCTCTATAGGGAGCAGGCTGCGAACTCCCTGGCTCTTGGCAGCTTTTCTTCACCGCCCCGCGCCCCCACCCCAGGAGTACAAAATATTCACAGAGGTGAACCAAAAGTGTCAGTTTTCCATTGAACATCATCCTACCCAGATCCTTCTGGGAAGAGCAGGTTTCAAGGCTCTTTCATTGTTATTCAGGGGCCAGCTTCTGGCAGTTCATAAACTCTTAGCTGACAGGCTGAGTTTTAATTCAATTTACAACTCGTAGGTCTGCACTGCACTGCTTGACTAGGTTTGAAAAGCCTCTGAAAGCAAAGAAGAGGAGCATTTAGCTTTGTCCCACTGAATTAAAACAAAGTACAGAAACATGAGTTTGATGCAAGAGTTTAGCTACAGAAGTGAGGAGAGGAGGAAGGCAGCTGGCAGGTATAAAACTAAGCAGACTCTTCCTCCAGCATTCTTCAGACAGGGCTGCCACTACAGGGGGGAAAAGCATTTGGAGTAGCTGACAAGAATAAAGTGAGGAATGGCAGAATTACCATCGCTGGGCAATAAACACGTGCCTGGCTGCCTTCTCTGCCTCCTGCAGCTCTGTTGCTCCATGGAGCAACACTCAATACTTCCTCGGTGTTTCCCCTGACCCGCTGATTGAGCCTTTTATCCTTGATCCCACTACAAGAGCAAGAAACATCACTGTATGGAAGGTGAAATGCGAGCCGTTTATCCAGCTCTGGATGGATCCTGAGCGCCCAGCTCCACGGCCGCAGGACGCCTGCTCCGTGATGCTTCCCTTGGGATCACCCTTCCCCGCAGGACAGGGGAACGCGGACCCTTCCCATCATGCTGACACGAGCCTGGTCTGGCAGCATTTGGCTCCGATGCTAAAAACACCGCCCAGGACATGGGGGCTATTCCTGTTGATTTTCAGTGCACTTTGATAATCTCAACTGTCCGTATAATAAGCAAGTCACCAGTAACATCAGCTCAAAGACATAAAAGACGACTTCCAGCAGCATGGAAAGACACAGGCTAATTCTGGTTTGAGCCAGTATCCATCTCAGCAGGGCAGCCCGGGTAAGTTGCTTGATGTTTCTATAGTCTAGTTCCTGTGCCTTAACACATGCTTTTGTGGGAGGAGTGTAGAGAAACCCAAAATCATTAATGACTATTACTCCCCCACACGCTAGAAATCTAGGGATTCTAGAAATCAAGTCTTTTCTTACTAAAATGCTTTCCAAAAACCCTCCGACAGTATCTGAATGGCTACCTGCTGTCCTTCCAATTGCTTTGTTCAATTAAAAAAAAAAAAAAAAATCAGGATCAGGTTAAACATAAGGGCTAAGCTTTTCTTCTATTTAAAGAAAAGCCAAGAGATCCAAACACTGGATTCTTTAGCACAATGCTGCTCCACAAAAAGGAGATGGACAGACACATCCAAAGCCCAAGGCTGCAAGCTCTGCTGTGCTTGATGTAATTATTAGGATGCCACAGCAGGAGGAAGGAGGCAATTACTAATAGGGGAAAAAAGCCTGTTAAGAAGCACTGGCTAAGCTCACAGAAAACTAATAAGAGACTAAGCCTTGGAAACGCTCCTGTGTTTGCAGGTAGAGTCTTTCTTCAGCCCCTCTCCGTGCCATGAGATGAAAAGCCTCACCACCGGCAGCTGTGCCCAATTAGAGGGCAGGCTGTGCCTACAGAGCATGGGAGATTTGAGACTGCCCTCCATGCCAGAAGCATGCTCCAGTTTCTCCTGCTTTCTAACGACAGGCAGGGTCTCTAGAGAAACCTCTTTGCTTCCAGCTGGGCAAAGCTGACGCAAAAACTCACTGCCACACGGGAGACGTATAAAATCAAGTATATAGAGTTGGAAACTAGCTCAAATACCTAGCAGATAGTGACACATGAGAAGCAACTACGCTGCCCCGAGCTTAGGGGCAGTTCACTGCAGCCTTTGGACCCACAGCATTGATAGGAAAAAAAGCGCTTTCCGTGCTTTTCTCAACACCTACTAACGTACTCCACAGCCTCAATTCCTGCCATGCTTCTTTACTTACTGACAAAACAGCGGTTTGGCTGCGTGGCAAGGTGATCGCCACCCTACGACTAGCTGTAACGAACAGGAGAACTACTTCACTACCCAGTACAAAAGCATACAGTGCTTCGCTGTCTAGCTTGAAGCGCTCTAGTCCTCAGTGGTAGATGGGAGGACAGTCAGTAACAGCAGGAGCTGTTGTTTGGAAGCCCATCTCTATATGGTGCTTTAAGTGCCACGTGGCATTTCAGAGGCCAGCCCCAAGCAGTCTCTTTTATGGCCCACTATTACTGGGAGGCAGATGCATGGGGAAAGGCAGTCTTGAAAAGCAAATGCCTGCTCCTATCATCTCCCAGACCCAGTGAAACAACCAATGCACAGTGCTTGGCTACTATTTAAAAGAGTCAGCCTGACTGCTTAATTAATTGACCAGGCAGCTACAAAAGACCTGCCTCCCCAGCCTCTCTGATCTCTGCAGGGGTGGGTCGCAGTTGCTCCTCTGCAGCACACCAGTGCAGTTCAAGCCTGTCAGGTTTTGTTCTGTGGCTCCTGCAGATGCCTCCCATGCCATAACATCTACCAGGGATCATCATCTGACAGCACACGGCTACTGCTGCTGGTTTTTTTCAGAGACACAAGAAGAAAATAGTGCTCTTCCTGCCTGCAGGCAGCACAAAGGAGGCCCACCACCTTCCAGGATCAGAGCCTTGTTTTTACAAGGTTCCCAAAAGCTTTCTGGGCAAGCTTGTAGGCAGGACCTCTGCCGAGCAGCTGCAGTCCAGCAGGCAGCTCTGCGTGTCCTCAGAAGCACTTCCTATTCAAATAGGAGATAAGCTAATGCAGCCTCCGCGATGAAGCATCCTTATGATGCTTTTTGTTCTTGTACTTTTATCCGCCCAGGAAATCTCTGCTCAGAGGCAGCATGTTCAAACAGATCCTTTTTTTTTTTTTTTTCAAAAACAAAACCCAAAAAACCCTCAGAGATAACGGGGCCTTTCCCCCTTCAGACAATGGCAAGGATAAAGGGGGAGGATATGGAGGAGGGAGGAGTATGACATTAAAGAGAAAGAAAAAAAATTTTCCTATTGTCCTGGAACACTTTTCCACATACTGATTCCATATGGAGCAAATACCGAGGGATATTTCTGTCACCAGACTGTCCAGAAACCAGAACTAACACACATTACTAAACAGTCCTAGTTCAATAACCCAGCTTTAAGGAACCCCACTTCTTCTGCTCCATTAGTACTAGCTGACCTCTGAAAAAAATTATCCGGAACCCCTAATTATCAAGAACCAGTGGCACTAGAAACATATTTTCAACATATTCATTATTTACCGGTTAGCAATTCAAACGCTTTAACCGGATGCTCTAATAGGAGGAAAAAAAGCCAAGTAGAGGTTGCCAGAGCTCCAGCAGAGCTGGAGGAAGGATATCTAGTGACTTCCATGTGTCTGCTGTCAAAAGGAAAAATGAGTTGAGAGCAATAGCACAGGTACATTAGCATAAGAAGCAGAAAGAGAATGACTAATAGGAAGAAGCTGAACACTCACTTGTGCTGCCTTATCTGCTGTATTGAAAATCTCTTGGCTGGGTCGTATTCAAGCATCCCTGAAAAGAAGGAAAAAAAGTCCAGGTGTGATCACAGATGCTCTCAGCCAAGTTGAAGACAGGAAGCATAAAGCTCTACCCTTCCCTCCCACCTCCCGCCCCCAGCATCCACTGCTGTGTCCAGTCCTCCTGGCAGCTTAGGCAGCCTTTACCTCCGGGAAGAATCTGCTGCGTCGGTCACAGGAAGCTCAGCACAAAATCCCGACTTCGCTGCTGACTACCTGACCAAGCCTGTTCCTCAGTTTCCCCACCTGCAAAGTGGATATGACCTTTCCCTCCTCCACACGGCAGGGGCAGAGGCTTCTACAGCCCTGGATCATAAGTCCGAGCATGTCTCCAGGCAGAGAACATCAAGACTTTGCATTTCACAGATAATGCTATTGAACTTTCTCCATAGAAGAGCCAAAGCCTTAGGCATAGCATATGTCCAGTTGCTCAGCATCCCAGAAACTCTAGTCTAGTGAAATTCTATTCTGGAAGTACAGCTGGGGAGAACCGACAAAAACATAATCCTACTGTCCATCCTTTTGTCCTAGCCAGGAGTTTGATGTCTGCATTATCTGCTAAGATAACTGGGGTGGGGGTGAGAAGAGGGGGGAAGAGGAAAAGCAGCTTATCTGTATTCTCTCTAGGAGAGAGGGAGGTGGATTCCTTAAACAGACTCATGAGATGCCCGCTCTGCTCCACGGTCTTTAAAAAGCTTCACAACTCAACAGAAGGGAAGTAGCAAATTTTGCCGTGTTCTTCAGAAACTAGCCAATGGGACCTAACAAGTCTCATCCAGCAGCATCCAAGATATTCTCCACTGAAGGCTCCAAGAATATATTAATCTAAAATGTTAACAAAGTCTCACTGCTGTACATTACGAGGAGTTTTGCTCTTACTGGATGCAAGTTGCTTCCAGTTGTTGCTCTTGAAGCAGTAGCACTGGTGAATCTTGCACAGGTAGCATGAAGAGTAAGGTTTTAGAAAGACGTAAGAGAACAGGAGGACCCTGTCTCCAGCAACCAGAAGAAAAGAAAGGCTAGGAAGCGGAATAGACTGTCAAACCGGAGTTAAGAAAGTCAGGACAGGGAGCAAACAGTGCAGAGAGCTGGGGAGAGCTAGTACAAGGACACAGTGAAAACACAAGGACAGAAGATACATTTGGAGGGACACTTGGGAAGGGAGGGCTGGAAAGAGACGTTGTGGTTCAAGTAAGAAGTTGCAAGGGCTTTGCAGATGAATTTCTGCAATACTGTTGAACAAAGGTAATGGAAGAGATAAATCACCACCAGCACATGTGATAACAAAAGCTGATCCAGAACATCTTCCTTGTCAGTTCGGTTTGTATCACATTACTAACAGTAACGAATATGGGCAAAGAAAAGGTATAGCCCAGAAGGACTGAAGTTATTTTCCCCCCAGAAACCAAATACAGTTTGCCACGGCAATTTGTAAAGGTTTATCAGTGCTGATGACAGAACTAATAGCTTTAAGGCAGATGGGGTCACTACTAATCCACATTAAATCACTACGAAGTAGGTTAAAGAAACACAGGAACCTCTCCAGGCTAGAGAAGGTCAAGTGCATCATGAGCATCTGGCCTCATGAACTCAAGGCACTAGAGTCTTCAGAGCCCAACTCTTCAGAGTTCTTTAGACAAGAGCATACCAGAAATTTATGCTTGCCTTGCCGAGACCATAAAGCCCACCATATGGCTATGCTAGAGTTACATGGCTGAGCTCAACTGGAGCTAACGCAATAGCTCCCTGCTCAGCAGCTCTAAACCTTGAGAGTATTTCCTTATCTTGGGTATCTTCTCCCCTGAATAGGCTAAAACCCTATAAACAAGCAACCAGCAGTCCAGGCTGCAGCTACAGATGAAAACTGCACATGGCAGAGGTGATTAATGCCAGTGCCAGCAGCTGAACAGCTCAGCTGCTATGTCTGCTACTGAGGAACACCACTGGAAGTCTATTTTGAGATGGACTTACAGTAAGGGTGAGAGAAGGTAAGACATGGTTGAACCATCTTCAGCAGAGAAGGGATTTGATCCTGAATCTTGCTGTCCTGCAAAGTGCTGCAATGCTTGTAATACAACATTTAGGTGCTTTTGCTGGGCTAATTCCAAGCTGTTTCCTCACCTTAGCCATAGTTAATGAAATGATGCCAGAGAAAGCCCTCCTTTTTTCAGTGAGTTATACAAAACAAACTCCCTTACAGTAAAAAAAAAAAAAAAATTATCAGTTTAACACTGAACACAGCCTTTATCAGGGACTTTCTCCACAACAAGGGTCCTTGCAACGCACGCTCCTCCTTTCTTCTGTACTCCAGCATGCATCTGTAGCAGTCCCTGCAGCCTTCTCGGAATCACAGAACAGCTGAGGTTGGAAGGGACCTCTGCAGATCACCTGGTGCAACTCCCTTGCTCAGAGCAGGGCCAGCGCACCCAGGACTGTGTCCAGTTGGGTTTTGAATGTCTCTAAGGACGGAAACTCTACACGCCCCCCCCATGCAACCTGTTGCAGGGCTCAACCACCCTTGCAGTAAAGGAGTTTTCTCACGTTCAGATGTAATTTCTCCTCACCTTACAAGAAAAGTAGTAATAATTGGAAAACAAGATGGGAAGGTGGTTGAGAGAAAAAATCCCACACCTAATTAAATGACCTATTAATAAGATTATTAGACAGTAGCTTCCCAGCTGAACTGCCCAGATGTGGTTTTTGTTTTTTTTTTTTTAAAGAAATAGGACTACAAATAGATCTTACATGAAGTCTAGGGGACACCAAAGCAAGTACTGGCTAGGTTATCTTATCAATGTAATCAGAAACAGCTAAGTCAGGACCCCCCCCCTCCCCCCCCCCCATTTACTTCTTTAAAGACCACATTTCAAGGTGTTTTTGGAATCCAGCTTGATAATAACAAGTTCAGGATAAACTTCTGCACATCCAAGCAGATATAGCTGGAAACTCTTCATAGAGGTCTGAAGTAGAGTGGGACTGTCTCAAGGCTCTTGCACGTTCAGCTTGGGATTAATTTCACTAGGGTGCTGCAGAAGAGGAGTTGGAGCACCCTCATAAGCATCTCACTTTGACCAAAGGAAAACAAACATGCAGCAATTCCAACACTGTTTAAGGAATGACAGGTCTAACAAAGAAGTTTAAGGCATTTACCATATGAAACCGGTACAAGCAGAGGATAAAGTTCTAAGGTGAATTATTAAAAGAGGCCTAACAGCACCAGTTACAAATAGCTACGGTGCAGAGAGCTGTATTGTTCTCAAGCAATTAAAAAGTCATAAAGAAGATAGTTGAGCAAAAAGAGTATTTACTTTAATGAAAATGGACCATATTTTGGGCAATGTTTGAAAGAAAATGGTCCGTCCAATCATCGAAAATGTACATTCATGCGTTCGGCTCTGACTCACTCATGGCAGCTCTGTGGCTGAAGTCCTGTACTGAAAAGAGACTTCATAAGACAAAACATCATGTACTATTCACCAGCCAAGTCATCTAAGAGTGGCTGCCCACAGTAACCACACATACTCTCTACCATTTACGGTAAAGATTTCCATGCAGTTTATCTGCGAGCAGAGATGAGACACACTGTAACGGGGCGATTCTTCAGGAGGACGCCTAACTCGCAAACCTCTGCTCCCGTGGTATTTCAGAAGGATTCTCTGTGCCCATACATGGGATATCGTGCCCATTACAGCACGCCGGCAGTCTCAAACCCCTTTCAAATCATGTCAAGTGGCAATCTGGAAACTGGAGACCACAAACCTGTCTTGAGCTCTTTACAGACTCCAGCCCACACGCTTCAATAGTCCTCAACAAGCACAGCATTATATCATGTGGTGGAATATCTAGTTTTTAGCAGACAGCACAGTCTTACGTATGTCGTTTGAGAAGCCGGAAGAAATCTAACAGCAAGAGTTAATGAACTCAACCTGGATTTCACTTCAGAGTCTCCAACTTGTATCAACATTTCAAACAACCAATATAAAGCAGTATAAGTCCAATTTGTAAAACGAGACAGGACTTTTTCCCTCTCCTTCATCCTCCACAAGCACAGCCAAGCATTCTGACCAGAAACTCCCTCTGCAGGCAAACCTTGAGTCTTTGATCAAACACATGCAGAAGACTTGCCACTGGATGGGTTATAGACACCAGCCTGCCTGCCTGTTGGCTCCGGGGACTCCCTGCTACTACAGAATTAAAGCATCCCACTGTCATCAGAACGCACATCCTCTCACCATCCCTGTAATGAAAGGTCATGGCAGTTACACAGAAGTGAGAAAACAAAAATGCTGAGAAACTAAGCAACTTGTCCCCGGTCACGAAGTCTGTAGCGGGGCCTGGAAATCAATCCAGATGCTTAATGCAGAGACTGCAGCCTCAGAGTTTTCTCTTTCAGTAAAATTATTTAGAAAAGGAGGAAGAAAAGCTGACCTTGTGCATTTTTCTTGTCCAGAAGCAAACTGCGTACAAGTTGCTAAGTCACATGCGGATAGTGACAGAACCTTAAGGCTATTTATAAATGCTTCCACTCTGACACATCTTTACTGACTGTACACACAGAAGCCAGAACAGTACTAGCCCTTCTCTTTTCCATCAGCGAAGAGTATAAATAAAGCTTCATCCCTGATTAGGGAGACGAAAAGAGGAGCAGCATCCCAACTAATCTGTTGAAATACAGTGTCATGCAAGTCTCTTTACAAGTCAAATACCACAGAAGCTTTAAGTTCTCTAAATTCTGCTTCATCTGGAAAGAGGAACGAAGAAATAAAAACAAGCTCAAGGTGGAGGGGAAAAGTGGAAAAAAAAAACCATGCTAAAAAAGTAGTCAACAGAAGAACAGGAAAAACCTTAAAAAGTGTATTCTAGTGTTTGCCTCACAGCCAGACGGGTACTATGGTCAACACAGCGCTTATAGCCAGAGAGGAAACAAGCACTTTGCAGCATACCGAATTCTTCCTTACAATAAAACCAGAACAAATGCCTGCAGCACTGCAGAGTGCTTTAAGAGTCTTTTAAAAGCAACGCAAAGGCAAAACAAAGTCTCTAGTGAGATAGAGCTGGGCTGTGGGTGTCTGTGCTGCTCATGTAAAAGCATCAGACAGCCATTGACAATATCTGATCTGCAGGCTTTTGATTCAGTTTCAACCTGCTGCAGAAGTAGCAGGCACCTACCAGGAAACGTAGATGTTCTGGAGAAAAAGCATGAACTAAATAAAGCATTTGGGTTTTGTCACCATAGCTACGTAGTATCACCACTGCAAGGCTCAGCCCTCGTCTTCAGCAGATGCCTTGCTATCTGCTGGGCTGCGGAGGTGCTCAGGCCTCCACAGCGTGGAGAGAGCCGGCAATCGCACTCCGTAATTCAGTCGCCTCAGGCCCACTGGGTACTCTCACCACTAGGAAAAGTAAAGTGTGTCAAACCAAACAAGGAGAATATCAGGAGTTTTTCCCGGCTTTTACTGTGTAAGAGGTGCATATGACAAGATGAGGGGTGGGAGAATGTTCTCAGGTGGGATGGAGGACAGTAAAAGGAAATCCTTAGGGCTTCCCACCACCCTGGAAGAAACAGTCAAGTTGATAGACATAGACATCCCCCCGCAGGGCAAGCTCCTCTGCCCACCAAACGCACTCGACTTGCATCTCTGTAGTGTCCAAACACAGAAGGGACGATGACAGACAGCAGCTAGGATGAAGGAGGCGACTCAGGCTGGAAGAGACGGACAACGGGCACCAGGTGCGAGGCTCCTCTGTTTAAAACGAGGCAGAAGGAAGAGTAGGAGATTCTGACTCCAGGTCTCATACAGGGGATGGAAAGAGAACTAAAAAGGGAGTTATTCTGCTAACGAAGCATAAGATTTGAAGCTATCAGTATCCTCAGGACAAGAAAAGAGTAACAACTGCCACACATTTTCCCTGGGGGACAACACTAAGTGCAGCTGAGAGGCTTATCACAAACCTCAAATGATTTCTGCTGGATGCTTTAGAAGACTGGCTGCCAGTCTAGCTGGACCACAGGATTTACTCCATTTGGGCAATTCCCAAGCTCATTAAAAAGGCCATGTTTTGAGTCAGCATTCACAAATCAAACACCACATGTAGATCAGGACATCGTTCCCTGGGGCGCGCGGATACGACATGAAACACATATCAGTCAGAAGTGCTGGGCCGTAAGCAGTAGCCACATTAGTCCCAGCAGAACGGCCAAGATGCCAGCTGTGCCGAGCGCAATTTGAAGCAACGCCTTATGTAATGCTTTCTGAAAGCTGTTAAAGCTAGTTAATGCTTTTTGAAATACATGGAAATAACTTATTTTGTAATCGGTATGGGGCCAGATAAGCTAAAATAGTCTCCTATGAGTGGGATTGCGGGGGGTCTGCCACCTCCTCGGCGGTGGGGGGCTGAGGGGAGCCCCGCCGGAGGCAGCGGCAGGCAGAGCTCGGACACACAGCACCACCTGCCGCCGCCACCGGCACGCAGCCGGCACCAAGCGAGGACGCCCGCGTCCCCAGAACTGCACCGGGCTGCAGCCCGCAGCGGAGGTGACCCTACGGGGCAAGAAAGTGATCCCAGGCTGGAGCTGCAGCTCCTCGCAGCCATCCCCGCAGGAGCTGGGAGCCCATGGGCAGCGCAGCATTTCCTGCAGAGGCACAGCTGCTGCCGTTTGTAGCATGAAGCGCAGCCGTAAAATGCTTTGAAATTGTTAACATTTTGGTTAGCCACAAACTGCAGCAGCACTGTGACCACGTAGAGGACGCAGCGCAGTACACAACCCCCTGGTTTAGCGATAACACCCGTATTACGAGCAGACCTGACGACACTGCTGACAGGAGGAAGGGAAGCTGACTCAGTTTGCTCAGTGCCCCACAGCTCTTCACCCACACTAACCTCCTAACCCCGTGTAGCACAAGAACCAGAAAAATAAACTTGAAACAAGACAGCATCATTGCGTATTTGGGGTCTGATCTTTCACAAACAGCTGAAGATAAAGAAGAGAGAGCAAGCCTGTGCTGAGGGCTGGGGAGCACTACCGCACCTTGGCTGCTGCGCTGCCAGTGACGCAGCAGAACTCTGGTCAGGATCTCCCACGGGCTAGAATCACATCCTACCTGCTGCCAAATGGGCATCACCAAACTGGCTGCTACGCACAGCGTAACCGCTGCCCTGACTATCCAGCTTTCAAAAGTAGAGACTGTTTAACACTAAACCTCAACCTATTGCAGTAAGTGACGGGAACAAAAAAAACCCAAAGCCAAACAAAAAACACAACCCTCTCCTCCTACCCACAAAGTGCTACTCCTGTTTGTACCCCAGCCCTGTTGTGAAAGCGGACACCAGTCACTTTGCTCCAATATCCTTGCAACTCTAAATTTGGGGGGAAGGAGGAGACAACTGGGATTGAAGCAAACGAATTCAGAGCAGAGGCTGACAAGGAAGGACAGCAGAACCCGAGTACTCGGTATTGCACATTATAGAAAGCTTGGACAAGGAACTTAACCGAGTGTTCTCACTTGCAAAACCCGCATCAATGCTATGACACCATTTAAAATTTAACCTCTTGTGGGCTTTGTCTTTAGGTTTAAAAGCTTCTCAGAGCACAAGAACCACAATGCAAGAACCAACTCTTTATAGAGCAGTGACTGCAACCCATGCAGGGTTTCGTGTATCTCGGGAAAATGCCAGTGTTAAAGATCTTTCAAAGTCCTACAAGGTTCATAAGCATAACCTCCCTTTCTAACAGGATCCTGTATCTTCACAGGATACTTGGAATGAAGCCCTCCCCTGGCACTATGCAAGCTGAGCATTTGTTCCACCTATAGATTTTACCCATCCTTTTACAGTCAGCTGGGAGACTCACCTCTCAATAAGTCTGAGAGTGGAGGACCACAATCCTCTGGAATTGTGTAGTCACCTTTCCCGATGTTTTCAAATAATTTATAGATATTATCCCCTTCAAAGGGGTATAGACCCGTTGTAATGTTGTATCTGTAAAGGCAGAAGGAGAAGCTGTATGAGAAAAAGCACACGGAACAGCTGTTCAGTTCTTATGTGACTACGTAAACCAAAAGACGGCAAGAGGAAACTAAAAGATGAATATTTGACGGTATTTGGAATGCCTCTTTAAACTTAGCCTTCCTTTATCTCAGCTTCTTCATTCACATGAGTCAAAACCACCAAGACATCTCCCTGACAGGCTGGGATGGAAGGAACTTAAAAATAAATATAGATATTTGTGGTTTCTATTATTACAGTAGCTGTGCATCTCGGATGCTGAGAAATGGCTGGCAGAGTTACTCACTGAGAGTGAAGATTACTTTCTGCTGAGTTACAAGCACTTTGGGGAACATACACCCATCCAAAGGAGGGACCAACACCCACACAACCTCCCTGCTGCCCCCAACAACGTACAGAAGAGCAGTGACGACAGCAGATAGCACAAGACTGAGCTATGCGAGGGCTTGTAATTTTTTAATTGCAGTTCCTGGATGCTGCACGGGCACTTACAGTGTGACCCCTGCAGACCAGATGTCTACTTTAAAGCCTGAAAAGGTGTCAAGGCCATTGGCAATTTCTGGTGGCTGGAATGCTGGCGACCCTTGGCTCGTTCTGCACGTGTCATCCTCTGCAAACGGATGCAATGCCTGAAGCAGAAGAGACCTATTAGTTTCAAGGTTTTAAGGCAGACAAATTGTAACTGTTAGAAAAGTTTCACCTGGGGGGGAAAAAAAAAGGGAAAAGCTCTGCTGCTGAAAATCTACTTACATACCATAAGCACATGCCACTAAAATAACTACATGCCATCAGTGACAATTCTTGCGCCACTCCTACCTAGCTAAGACAGTCTTCTATAATAAGAAGGACAAGGTTATGCAGCTTATCGCCATTTCACCACACTTTTGGGTTTGTCTAAGACAGATGTCTTCCTCTACATGCTTCCCCGATGGAAGCTTTGTGCTGTTATCAACAAAAGTGTTTTGCCAGTTACAATAAATATTTGAAGTCACTCTAGAGCACTCTGCAAATTTAACAGAACAAAAGCCTAAATGCACAATAAATCAACTGACACCACAAAGGTGACCTAAATCTAGAATGTCACACTTCCCACATTCCTGACTTTGCCGCAGTTCTCACATACCTCTGCTACGCCTAAATCAGATATTTTTAGTGTCCCATTGGTTGTTAGCAGGAGGTTCCCCGGTTTTATATCCTTGTGGACAATCCCTTGGCTGTGCAAGTATTCTAAGCCGTCTATAAGCTGACAAAAGTACCTGCAGGAAGAGTTAGAGGAAAAAAGTCAAGCAATTTCATAGACTAAGACTATGTGAACTACTGGTAATACATAAAGCAAAGAGTGCTGTTCTCGGAAACAAGTCAGAAACATGTTTCTATTTGATGCTTAGGAACTTGAGATTGAACTGTGGTGTGTAAGAAATGGTACTTAATCTTCTGATGAAGTCAGAAGTTACCTGCCAGAGCTCTGCAGCAGCGTGCTAAACGCTTCAGGCTCTGGGCTCCTCCACACCAAAGCCCTCTTCACAAGTCTGCGTATTTTGTAAGCACCGAGCACCACGCTGGCACAGACCTGATAGTTAATTCTGACATCTTAGTCTAGGCGAAGTTAAACCAGCAAAAGATGCTCTTTCAGTGGCATAGCTTTCTCTAACAGGGGGTGGGGGAAAAAAGTCTCCTTTAGCCAGTAGAAAGGAGTGTTTTGCTGGTACAGCTTACTGGCTGAGCAAAGGTAACATGGATATGGTCAGAGACTACGGGCAGGCCGTGGCTGTAACGTAGCAAGCATTGCACATCGACAGCCTGGCAACAATTGTGCGTGCACGTCTTATCTCATAATATCCAGAAATAATACTTGACTTAATGTGCCTGTATTTCACTTAGGCTATGTGTAATCTCGGAGACCATTTTTAAACAAAATGAAAATATGACCATAAAAATATGTAGTTACCACGGATCTGCTGGTCTGCACTGATTTGATATACATGACAATCTTCTTGCATCTATTTCCAGAATTCTAAGGTTCCTTGACTTGCAGAGTGAAAGGGGCTTCAGATTATCCTGTCTACCAACTAAACAAGCTAACAGATCATGCTGGATATTGCCAATCCTTAATCCATCCAAAGACCTTTAATCTCCTTTCTGACACTGAACTGCATGGCTTGCCTCCATTTCGGCAGGGCAAGTCCTCACGGATTCCTCCATTGCACCCATCTTTGCTGAACAGCAGAGCTGTAGGAAAGGGGCCAGGAAGGGTTGTCTGCATCTCGTGAAGGAAAACAAAAGTAACAGAAAATTCAATAGAAAGATGGGTTTTCTTCCCAGAGTCTAAGGACTATCCCTGCCACCACTTCATTAGTTTTTCATTTTTTCCATGGATGTAAAAGATACGGTTATTACACAAAGCCAGTTTTACTTTAGCGCGCAGCCAGCAGTCTAAGCAACAGAGTAGAACGTGCTCTTGAATTCAAGAGAGCACAGTGGTGAGAGGCTAATGCAGCCTAAGGAACAAAACTGTACTTACCCGTGAGCCTGAAAAACTGGAAACCTCTTTTCTGGGACACTGTCCAGCATCTCCTGCATCCCGCACACACAGTACTCCATCACCATATACGTGAAGGCAGAGTTAAGGAAGCTTCAAGGTTAAACATTTCTCAGGGAAACGCTGTGTGAGGACTGCAGCCCCGTTCCAGTGCAACTGGAGAGCTGCTGCACAGGCAGCCCCGCTACCTGGTACGCACACACTGGGGAGGCAGAGCCTGAGTTGTGCTGCACCTCCGGAGGTAGCTACCTTCCTCCAAATGTCTAACAGGAGGAGGCAACGAGCCCAGGAGAAAATTCTTCTGCTTAACAACCAGCTGCAATTCCCTGATCAGACCTGAAACAGGATGTGAACTCCACAGAAATTAAGTTGGAGATCTCACAAGCATGACAGAAACAGGATAATGCTCTGAAGTGGCAACAAGAAGTTAGGGAACCCCTGGCAGAAGAGCTGTAGGCTGTAGCATATTCTCCCAGTACCCTGGCTGTTCCACACTTGTCGTAACAGTGAGCTCCCATCACCTTCCCCAAAGTTTGTTATTCTTCATTTACTGTTTCAGAATTATATGGCTGTGTGCACTTATTTAACAGCTGCTGCTTACCCCCATCCCCATGGTAGTATTTCGGTAGCAGGAGAAAGGATCCCTGGAGAGCTGGGAAGCTTTTTTGAAACTGCATGGATAAAAAAAGTTACAACAGAATGCCAAGAACTGGTGGCACTTTTTAGCATTTGTTCCCTTGCAGCATATTCTAGTTTTCATCTCCTTCAGCTTTAACATTGGGGCCAAACAATGGAAACTACAGAACTGCCTAAAGCAATAATTGCCTCTGTTTTCCTCCTCTCCCTGGGCTTTTACAGGCAGACTGTGTGCGGAGAGGGGCTTGCAAGAACAGACCCTGAGACATCTGGTGGCTTTGCCAAGGGAGTGCACCTTCAAGAAAAGAGCAGAGAAAAGCATGACTGTCAGGCAGCCCATGTTCCCCAGTAACACAAAGCATTTCTTTGGTTCACTCTAATTACTCCTGGCAGATGCCTTCTTAACCTAAGCCTAAAATAAGTTGCTTATGTCCCAGGATGCCATCTTAACTCTTGAGGCAGGAGAGGCTAAAGAGATGACCTGCGCTTTAAGTGGGATCTGTGCTAAAAATTGTGTTGCCCTTTTGTAGCACATTCTATCGAGGTGCTCAAAAACGGCCCAAACTCGTTAACTTTGTGCTGCATTCCCCATATGAGCTGCTCTTCAGAGGAACACTAAAGCACTGTAAGATTTTATGATGGGCACAATGCCACCCAGTAAATCAGTAGAAGCAAGAATAGCAGAAAGAGCTCCCAAAATTCATTCCTACCATTTCTTACTCTGGAAGAAGTCTGAACTACTTATATCACAGTGATGTGGAAGACATCAACTCTCCCACCTTCAAGAGAATAATACTAACAGCAGATTATATAAAGCAGCTCCTGGGAAGCAAAACCCAGGTCTCGTTCTCATCTACAAAGGACAGCCTGATTTTGGTTTCATTTGCTGCCAGACTGTTTTTCACCCCTTCTTTTGTAACTGATCCATCTCTGGTTGACCAGCCAGATTAGAGTACAAACTTTCAGGCTGGAGCAGATCTATTACAGGTGCCCCATCAAGACTGAGGCTCTCAATTCTTCTAATCAATAGCATTCTGCTCCCACGCACAACTGCACATACCAGTAACAGAAGCTGTCCAGAGAGGGTGCCAACTGGGACGCTACTTATTGAACTGGGTTTATTTTCTGCCTGGATTAGTTCTCCATTCATCACTAGCTCTGCATTCCCAGCCACAGCAGGTCAAAGCAGCCCATTTAATACTAAACATAGTTGATATTTTTAATCTAGTCATCACAGCTTTCCCTTTACCAAAGAAAATCATTGAAGGCTTTGACTAGGCAGGCAAGTTGTTAAAACACCATCTTCCCAAGTATAAACGTGGCTGAAGCCTGCAGTTCACTTCTATCAGCAACAGAGAAGTCAGGTGAGAACAGAATCCTTCCTTCTTCTACAGGCCTAATTGCAAATGCCACAATGGTCATTCTGGAAATGCGGACTTTTTTTTCCATTAGTAAGGGAGAAGTTGACATCCCCCCCCATACCCCACTCAACTTTCCCCTTATATTGCTCCCTGCAAGGCACTAATACAGGTGTTTGCATGACTACACCGTGAAATGAGTAAGGGAACTGACCTACAGAGAAGCCAGCCTAAAAGAGAAAGTTACTTTTCAGCTGGATCTGTTCCCAAACCTGTTTGCCATGCGGCTGCACAAGCGTTTGTACTGCCACATCCTCGGACATGCTGCACAGGCACCAGCAGTGCCAATGAGAAGCTGGAGAAAGGTTAAACAAGAACACGATCGTGGATGAATTCCCACTCCCAGCCCCAGTGAAAACACCACGCTTCTCCACGTATTGCCGCTCACATGTGCGGAATAAGCAGATGTAGAGACAAACTTCCTAAGAGCGTAGAAGCAGATAAAGATAAAAATAGTGAAGTTAATCTATACTTGCAAGGGGAAAGTATGAAAAAGACCAAATTGTTTTTCAAAACACTACTGTTCAGAAAGTAAAGCAAAGCAAGGAACATCCCTCTCGGCTTAGAGAGGTCACATTTCTGAATGACCATTTTGGGTTGTCATCACCTGTTACCAACACATGAGGTCTCTCTCGGGCTCTTTTTCCCCATGCTTCTCCTTTAGCATCCCAGCTGCTTATTAATTAAATGGTATCTTTCTATAGACAGTAATTGAATTACAGTCCCTTCGGTCTGTTAAGGCTACAAAACACAAGCAAAAGTTGTTGTGCCTTTTTTTTTTTTTAACACTAATGATTTGGTGGCAGAGTATTTGATCTAATTAAAGCACACAATTAAATTACCCATTTTATGAAGTACTGTAACTGGAAGACAGTATTTAGAAAACACTGTAAAAAATAAAAGCAACCATTTATAACACGTCCTACAACAGATCAGCTCAATAAGCTTACAAACTGGTTCAAGGCAAAGTGCAGTCTAAGTGTGGCAGACTCATTAGAAATCCAGCTACTCACTTTGCAAGTTAAGGCATGTAATTAACTTTGGTGAGCGTCTATGCGCACGTCGGGGACACAGTGCACTGGAATAACACGTTAAAGTCTGAAAGATGCACCGAGATCACAAAGTCACAGCTTTGATTCAAGAACTGAACAGTTTAGTCTCAGAAAGCTGGGCTGTAGATCTCACAGGAACAATATGCTTTCAATCTCTCGTGACTGTTACAAGCTTTAGGTCACTTAAAGCACTATCACAAGGGACTTTCACACAAACAACAAAACAGAGGAGGCTTGGGCAGGCTCGGGAGTTCATCTTATCTTGTCAAGTATAACCAGCAGCAAAGCATACCAACTGCCCACAGGAAAAAAAAAACTGCAGCAGTACAGACCCTCCGAAGGGAAGGAGAGAGTTGCAGGCAGCCGGATGCCAGCGAATGAGTAGATTTTTTTTTCTTCTTTTGAAAGGGAAAAGGATACCTAAACCACTGCCAAGGACTTAAAGGAAAAAGCATTGCAAAAATTGATTTCACACAGCATAGACAATAAAAGGTCCATCTTCAGGGGAAAAAAAAGCACTAACATATACCACAGCTAGGACAGGAGGTTAGAAATGACAGATCCACAGCTCTTTTTTCATCTCCGAGTTGCTGAAGGTCACACAATAAAACGCAGTATTTGAGGGTCAGTTCTCCCCTACCCCAGCCCTGCATCTGTAACCTGGGGACAATATTTCGTTTCCTACCTGGGAAGCTGTGAAACTTAAGAAAACGTGCTTGCGTGGAAAGTATTCCAGACATGCAGTATGTTTAATACCAGTGAAAGCAATTTTAAGCTTAAGAAACATTCAAAAGGGCCTTAATGAACGCGGAGCTATAATGATTCAGCGCTATAGCAGAGAACAATGGGAATTCAAACCTTATTAACAGCTGTGTGAAAAAAGGATATATTTTCTGCTTCTCTTCATTGTATAATACATCTACCAACTGGATAACATTTTTGTGCCGTAATCGTCGCAGGAGCTGAATTTCCCTGCAGGAAGAGAAAAGGAAAAAAGTTATGTTTAAAAAGCTTATGTCCTTACTATGCAATTAAATTAATGTTCTCCAAATCACATGGATTTTAAAGACACTTCAAACCATATTAGTCCCAGCTGCTTCACCTGAGACTAACTGTGCATGCTGTTTGACAGAAGGTCTTGTGTGTTCTTGAATTCACTAGTCCAAGGTTAGACCATGAAAGTACTTACTGGTCACTGACTAGGACTATAAACAAGTACCCTTTCGGCGAACACTGCACAGCCAGTCAGTTTTCTCTGGGCAAGAATTTTAGTCCATTGGTAAACAAGAGCAGGAGAACTATTCTGAAGGAGCAGCCTACCTTTGTGCCGGCCATGAAATTGGTCTTAAGAATGCCCTGTGCCAATGCTTTGGTGCCATTCAACATAGGCTGTGTTACTTCTGCTAATGGAAAGTTTTATCCTGCACTCCAATGTAAGGTTTATTCTGGTTTTACCCATAAAATCTGTGCAGTGCTCCCCTTTAGCTATTTGACTGGTCAACAGTAGGACGCTGGCAGCCAAACAGCCCCATTCAAAGCGAGCAGGAACAAGACAATGGCAAGCTTGATCAGAAGTGCATCATGCTGAGCTAACCCACAGAATACAGCTCCTGGTGGGATCCTGCTGGACACTCAGACACCAGGCTGGGTGGAAAGAGAAAGCAACCTGAGGACACACTCTGCAAATCCCTTGCCTCCACAAGCAGCACCGGCACTGGACTTGCAAGGGCCTGGTGCAGCAAGCCAAGCCTCCTCCTCCTCCCACCCATACCAGAGGGGCTTACAGTGTCCCCTTCTCAGCTCACTCTTCCCTATGGCCCTGGGCAAGTGATTCACCAGCCCCAGTTAAAGCTAGCGCTGACTAAAGGAAAGGTATAATGAGAACTGAAACGCTGCCCTGTCAACTGCTCAGGCGAGTCAAAGCCTACCCTGATTTGCTCCGCATGTCAAAGATGCAGCTTTATCAGCTTCCCTCCAATTAAAGCTTTTCAAACAACGCTGAGCTGTTGGGAGCTTAGCTCACTACCAGTCTCTTCAGTTAAACCCCTAAGGATGTGCCACATTTGTGTTGACCATAGCATCTAGGACAGTCACTTCCAAGACAAACCTTTTATGTTTGCGCTTCGTGCTTCTTTATACCTAAGTGTCATCTGTAGTTACAAGAGCAGAAAAAAATTTGCTTGGGCTTCCAGTCTTCATACTTCAGGGTATGTTTTTAATCAGCATCATGACCAGGAACAACCCCCACAGATGTCAGGGTAATGCAGCATCGTGCAGTTAGGTACGCTCCTGTTGTCACAGCCAGGCAGCGCCCGGTGCCAAACGTGGCAGAGCAGTTAACACACTGCATAGCCCATTTCAGCACAATTCCTGTTATTTAGCTGGGAAGCAACTTGAATATTAGTTACTTGCCAAAAAAAAAATAAGAAGTCACTACACCTAACAAGCAACTCCTTCTGATAGCTCTTGTACTGTGAATGGATAGAAGTCATTTAAACAACTACAAAAACATCAGAAACTGGCTACTCTACTAAAGACATGAACAAATTAAACTAAATTGATTTTTTAAATTATACCACATGAAATTCACCTGAAGAGGGGCTGTTCAGCAGAACATGATTTTCTACAGAACATATAAAGTACAGAAAAACCAGGAGAGGTAACCCACTAGCAGAAAGAGACAAGCGCACCACCAGCAGCACTGCATCTTGCACGATGCACGCAGTCTGCGGCCAGAAAAGGGGAGATGGCCATCGTGCCGAGGCTGCCAAAGGGGCAACAAGTTGCTGACGCTCCCGACCCACGAAGCCCTGCACCAAAAGCTTCCTGTGGTCAGGAGATGAGCATGATGGATGCCAGAGCTGAGGGATGGAAGAACTCCACAGAAGTTCACAGGTGGGAGATGACAGCGGCCTCCCAGCAGCCCCATTAACCCTGCAGAGCTGGCCTTGGCTGGGTCCCAGCAACCCCAAACTCAGCCTCAGCACCCCTCCGGCTCACCTCCTCACTCCTGATGTGAGCTGTCTGGAGACCTCCCACCGCAACACAACCCCGCTCCCTGACGCACAAACCACGCTTAGAGCTGCTTGGAAGCCACGCACAGTTTAACAGCTACAGGCTGCCCACCCCTGAGCACCATCAAATACAACAAGCTGCTCAGTGTCAGGGTTGCAGGCCAAAGACCCCTCAGCCGGCCAGTCCATTAGTCCATGTGTGCGATCAGTTTAAGTGTCTTTACAGCAGAGTTAGCACAGAAATCATCCTGAAGACACATCAAATTCCTCATATGCAGCAGTCAACTATCGAGGCAGTTTTATAGTGCCCTTTATTAAAGCCATAACTTCCAGGAGAATTCAGAAATTAAGCGATCAATGTAAGAATTGCAACATTAGTCTCAAGAATGAGCCGAAAACAGGAGTTCCAGCCAATAACTCCATTTCTTCCAAGCTTTAGTCCTAACTTAACTTGACTGAGTGGTTCAGAGATCTGAATTGAATCCTCTGTTTGTGGAGAATAAATAATGTAAAACTGAGTGAGGAGACATCTTCCCTTGGCTATGAAAATGGACCCTTGCATGTCATCTCATATCAGCTGTTTTGATCTTTGTCTCTTGGGATTTTGTACTGGGCTCCAAACCACGTTTTAGTATCTTTTGCATTAAACTGAGCCTGCAAAATCCCACTGGATGCCAGCTGTGAAGAAAAACAGGAGGATCAGGACAGTCAGGTCAGGGTGGTTCTGTCAGTGTCTGGCAGTGCAGATCCTGCTCTTCACTTTGCTCTTCTGCTGCTCGATTCTGAGCTTGTGCTAAACTGTACATAAACTCTTCTTCCCAGCTTCTTTCTCTTGCCTTTTGGTAAGTTGCTTTAAGAAGCATGGTTGCATTTCAACAGTTAGGACTCTTGAAAGCAGCATTACAAGGAATTCAGAGCACAGCTTCGGAAGCAAGAGCCTCTGCCCAAACACATGACACACCAAGCTCAGAAAGCCACTCACCCCTTGCCTGCACAATTATCCAGCCTCTAATAACAGGCTGTGACCAGTACAAAGGCTTGTTGCTCCATCACATCTGATTAACAAACCAGTAACTGCTCCTTCGAAAGGCTCATAAAATGCAGGAATGCAAGCAGGTTTTTAGAGATCCCTGGGCAGCAGCATTAATTACTTCACTACCGAAGCTCAGGCCAGGCACTCTTCCTTCATCATATATGGCTTTAAAAAAAAGTTACAATAGCTAAACAAAAACCTAGGATAACAAGGCAAAGCTCAGAAGAGTGTTTAGTTTAAATGGCAGACAGATTTGCAAAGTGATGCAGCCGCTCTAATTATAGTAATGACCAAAAGGCTGAAGTGGATTAAATTAGCATAGAAACTGCAGCCAGCATTAGCGTAGGTCTAAGAAGTTTCTGCATAATGAAGGGAGACGGGCTGAGTGCTCAGACCAAGCCGGCAAGAGAGGGAGTGAGCACACATACTTATTTAAATAAGACTACTTTGCTGTGAAGGCAAAGAAAGCTTCCAATATTAGGAACACATTTAAAATCCTCATCCCAACAGCTTATTCCCTGTAATACGGCTTGAGAGCACAAATACTAATTCCTTCCACCTTTAACAGACTAATAAATGTTTCATATTTCTGTAATGATTTTTCTCCCCCCCCCCCCC
>VYZW01049443.1:46065-56356 GCA_013401315.1 Balaeniceps rex
TCCCCCCCCCCCCCCGAAGACTTTGTGAACCAATCTAAAATGCCAGTGAAGTGCACCCACCTCTGGGGCAGAGGCCAAGCAGCCCATTTCCCAGAGGAAAGAGTACTTCTATTTTTAGCTACTCTTGCATTCTAGAACAACTGAGGAACAGACAGCCAGACCACAGCCACCTCCGATTCCATTTTGGTTTTCAAACTTCACTGAGTAAGTGAACATAGGTGCTCACCTCGTCAGAAGGTGCCTAAATTTACATTTTTCAAAATTAACAACAAAAAAGCCACCGCAGCCCACCGCTTTCTTTGCGATTTGAAACACTCTTGTGCAGGCAATCGACAGCACTGGGAAGGAGAGATTTGCATGCCTACAGTTTGCTGCCTTTCCTCTCAACCAAGGCAAGGTGGCTTCCTGCCTTTCCCATGCTAGCCTAGTGAATCTGCTCAGATTTTCAGGATACCTTCCAAGCTGCTGCAACTTTGCCTCCTTTCCCTGCTACCTCTAACATTTAACGTGAAATTTAAGTCACAACAGTTGCTTTTGAGATCAGACCTCTCCCCAAGGCAGAGGGAAAGGGAGAACCCCAGCGAGGGGGCTAGGCTGCGCTCTCTGCAACGTGGTAATTGCTTCCATACCCATCCTGCTCAACACCACTATTATGTGGGCAGAACAGTCTCCATTATGGAATTCTGTTCCTAGTTTTCCAGACTAGAAAGCCCTCGAGTGTGTGACAAGACAGACTGTCAGAGTTTGGGGCCTGTTTCAAAGTACAGCCACCTTGGAGGAAGAAAAGAGAAAAGAAAAGATCTTCCAACTCAAAGGTTTCTACATAGTTCTGTCCGACCCGTTAAGCTCATCCTGACAGATTAAGACTTATCCCTAGTAAGGCACCTTGCTTTGGCAAATAACAGGGTGTCATTGTTGTTGCTCAGAACCGTATATAGCGAAGCTGCCTACTTGTGCCATGTTCTACACGACTTTGGAAGATGCCAAGGACAGCCTGGAAAGAAGACATTCTTCCCTGGACCATTCTAGTAAGAGCACATCTTCACCATAAGATTTAGCATTCTTTCTACGGTTTGTTCCAAGCCTCAGTTTCACCAAAACCATTCTTGCTTAAATAAAAATGAGCAGTACAGCCAAAAGATTCATTCCCTTTGGTTGACAAGGTTCCTCCACAGGTCTAAGCTTTTAGGATTTTACTGGACATGCATGATGGTGAATCCTTTCCATGCTGCCTACCAGCTCAGACCATAGGTCAGAAGTGAGGGTGTGCAGCAGGTCTGCAGTGAGAGCCTGCAGCCTGCAAGCAGCTTACCCTCACCCACTCCGTTACTCTTCAGCACACAACCGTGGCCCATCTCAAGCTCTCTACATACGGCACGTGGCGCTGAGGAGCCAGGCACAAGGAACTGGCACACCTCCACCGCAGAGCTGGTGCCACAGCGAAGGGCTGGGAGACGTGCAGAGAGAACAGCTCCATATGCCAGTTCTGGCACGTACCATAAATCCACTAACACCATTCTCGCTAACTGCTACAAAGGACTCAAGAATCATTCATGGTCTTTACGCAACTGAACAACTACATTATGTATTTATTTAGATTGATTTTGTAATCCTGTATAGCCAAAGCAAGTTTTAATTACAAGTTAGCATCCCCGATACGCCACAAAGCAGATTAACTTATTCAAGGTCTAGCTTGTGAACAGCTTTTTCCTGTTTATTTCACCTAAAAACCAGCGCTCTGCTTGCAAGGATGCAACTTGTCATTTTCATCCACGTGAGAAGCTGCGCCTCTTTGCTCGCACGAGCATGGGTGCTATTTCTGATAAGAGACTGAGCAGAGCACTATTTCCTTCTTCAAACTAAGCTTTACACATCTGAATGTATATCTGACATGGGGGGGCTGACATCGTCGTGTGTTGATGAATCCAGCGCTGACCTACATCTTTCCAGCTTTAGCATCCAAACGGTTCTTCTCCAGCCATTACCCAAAATAATGTTGCGAGCATTACAGCATCTCCACCACGCTCCCACTGCCTCTCCCGCCCCTAAGGCCACAACATGTCAAGATACAGAAACACCCACTGCAGTCACCACACTTCTTTCTTTACGTGGACCCAGAAGCCCCCGAGAGGTTAAACGCTGGGGATGCAGAGCAGAGCGCAGCGCACCCTCTGCCACCAAACACAGCGGTCTGAGCCCTGCCAGCTCTCACCTTGCAGAAGCTGACAGCCACAGGCAGGCCAGCCCTTGCAGGCAGGCCCCTACTCCAGAACTGTGCGTGTGAGCCCAAGGGGCTGCTAAGGGAGGTGAAGATCGCAGCATTACTTTTTCTCTTTGCTAGTTCCAGGCCTTCCTCCGCATCACGCTCCTAGCCGGGATGTCTGACATTACAAGCCCTATACCCACCACAGCACAGGTACCTGCGCCCTTCTACAGATTACAGTTTCCAACATTTCACCGCTGAACCCAAGCAAATATCCAGCGTAGCAAAGAAAATAACAGAGCCACCCAGTTACGTACTGCAGACCTTTACGGTTGGGAGTGAGGGACAGGAAATCAGATGAGTCAGCGTTAGCCCATCTTCGTCTAAAGCACACGCCTCTGCGGCTTGCAACAAGTCCTTCCTTCAGCAGAACTGTCCGTATTTCGAGGTGCAAGACTCTTGATTTGCAGACCCCAAGGAGCACACTGTCAAAGTACAGGCCTACTACACATTTTAAACCTCCGAGGAATTCTAATGAGCATATATTCAAATCTAAGTAATCTCTGAGCATGGTAAGTACAGTACAAGACACTTGGGATACACAGAGAAAGTCCCAAACACTTAATTAAAATGTGAGGCTATTAGCACACAGTTTTATTAAACTTGTGCTGCTAGAGACAAATAGTCTTCCAAATTTTCTTTCATCTTTTTGGCAATCCTACTAAACTCATTTTTTATATTAACTGGAAGCAGTAATTAGCCATAGTACTGTCTGGTCGACTAAGCCACCCCAACCTTTCTCTAAAGTAACTGAAGAGAAGTGAAGATTCCCTAGACTGATTTAGGGAAATGTGTGTCTTACGAGTTTAAACCCTCAACATCCTCACCAGGACTCACAGATCCCTTAAGGGCTCATTTTTTCAGGGGCAGAACTGGAGTATTTTAGGGTAGAGAAGAATCATTCAATTTTATAAGTCTCAAACATACTTCAGTCATAACTTCTAGGTCCCCAGAACTCCTTACTGCACCAAGAGACAGGATTGGGGCAACCAGCACGCACGTGCAGAATGAGGCTGCGGTCTCGAACATTAGTAAGGAGTAACACAGAGATGGCATTAACTAAGTCAGAGCTCCCCGAGTTGTAACTCCAGCCCCGCGTACCCAGGGTCCCCAACACACGGCACAGACCTGTACGATCCTCCGCGGCTCATCGTTATTGTGCTCTCCCTTGCTGTCATTACTCCCTGTATATTACTTGCTCATGCAATTACTCAAGGGCCAACAGTCTAGGAACTGTTTTCTAGGGAATTTCTTTGATGACACACTATCAATGCAAGTTTCATCTTCAACACAGCAGCAGCAATACCGAGGCATCCTGTGATGATGGCAGAGGCACAAGGCCATTATAATAATTCACTTACATCTCTGTCAAAGAAACCAAGTCACATACGTAGCTTCTTCCTGTACGGTAAGAAATGCTGGAGATCACTTTAGTAGGAACAGGCCCTATATTTGCAGTTAGGAGAAAACTGTACAAGGTATTTTGAGACTGAAATAGTAAATGGTCACTTCCAAGAGATACACTTTTAAACCAAGCTTGAACACACGCCCTAATTGCTCAGACCCTCTGCCAGTGCACTTGTAACACGTTTGCCGCACTGTTTGAAGAACTTGACCCCCAGAGAGCAGACTAATAGTTAAGACGTTATACAGTGATTCTACAGCAGAGAAAACAATTCATTAAGGGATTCAGAAGACTCTCACTCCTGACCCTTTCGTTCACCATGAACACAAACGCTTTGGAAGAGCCTTCTGCTTGCACGTAGCGCTGGGGGCACTGGCAGGGAGAGGGAGCACCAAGCGGTGGTCTAGTTCTGGTGGCAGATGAAGAGATTTTTAATCTCAAAGGGCACCAACTGAAGTCGGGATGCTTACCAAGATTAGACAACTAATCACACTCTTCTCTCACACATACCGAGCTGCAGACATCCTCGTACAGATAAGGACGGAAGTGGGGCTGGAAGCAGGCCTCACCGTAACACAGGAATTACATATTTACTTATTACTGCACTTATTAGAAGCTTTCAAGAAAGAAAGTAGAACCTATTAGTGCGATTCAGTCCACAATCTGATTTTCTGCTGTTCTATTACATGTGAGTAGTTTGCTGGGTATAAACCACTCAAAGCTGCTCAAATGCAGTTGTAGAAAGTGAAATTTTAATGGAGTCTGGCCGAGCAATGTGACATTAAAAAGAAAATACGTTGGAGTACTTTCCAGTGCTACCTGGAAATACAGCAATGGTTTGCTCCCCCACATCCATACTGACCAGTCAAACCATACAGGTTTGATGACGTACCTCACCACAACAGGTTTATTCAGAGTAGAAACAGCTTTCACTGCCTGTTGCAGTAGTGCCGAAGGGTTTTGATAAGGTCAGATTTCCATGGGTACCGCAATACTAAAATATGACATTTTGCCTTAAAAAAATTCACCACTGAAGCAGATAAGGTAAACAAATAGGTGTACAAAGAGAAAAGGACAAGGTGACAAAAATAGGAACTTGAACTAAAGTAAACCCTTGTTACAAGACAACATCTAAAATCTGCCTTGGTGTTTTGAAGCAGGTGTGGCTGAGCCAGAAAAACATCCACAGCAAAACAGAGTGGTGCTTGGCTAGTCTGCTTTAATAACTAACCTTAATGAAACCAAACAAGACATTCACAGACAGGCTCCCTGCACGAATAAAACTTCTGCAGAGTTCACTTCAGAACACAGGACCATTACCATGGCTCTGGTATTGGGAAACTCTCCTGTTATTTGACAAGTTGTTTTTCCACGAAGAGGGGGGGGGAAATTTAAGATTAAATTTTCACTAAGGAGGGAAGAATCTCCCCCTTCTTCAGTAGAAGCTCTCGATGTAACTCAAGGAGGGGGCAAGGGTGGAAAGGGGCACTCATGCCTTTACCAGAAAAACAAGAAACATTTTATTACATATTAACCAACAGTTTACTCTGACTCTGAACTTCAGCCAGCAAAGGAGAGAAAGGGAGGTTCCGGCATTAGGATTTGTGACTATTTCGTAGCTAAGTCTGTCACCGAAGGTCGGAAGGCAAACTTAAACAGCTCACTGACAGAAGTCCCGGTACAGGATGTGAAATATCTCACAGCCAAGCTCGGAAACTCAAACCAAACTGAGAAACAGAAACAAGACCCTGCTAGGTCAGGGCTCTACACTCAGCACACCGCAGCTAAAGACGCAATACAAGAGTCTTCTAAACACCTCACAAGTTTTCCCTCCCACTACGAGATAAACCCTTGCAAATAGTTTGTTCTGGCTGCAGAAGGCTCCCCTCCACAGCAGATAAACAACTATCTCACAGGGCTGTGACAAACAGCTTGCTGCGGAAAACACAGCTGGCTGCGAGGTCCCCGCAAGCCCCAAGAAAAGGGAAAGTTTCATACACCCAGCCCTACAGATGAAGCCTAACACCAGGCTTCTCCCACAGTTAATTTTAATTAGTTACTTGCGCCCTGACTAATCAGTATGTAACTGGCACTTTGAAAGCTTCCAAGCGCAGATCTTGAGTCACCGAAATAAAAAAGGTTGACAAGTCTTGCCCCATTTTACAGCTGCAGAAACCAACTGAGAAGAGCCTTGAATTACTTCCCAAACTCATTAGTCAGAAGTGAAACCAAGAAAAAAAAAAAAAAAACACAAGAGTGCCTGTGCCCATTGGGTGCACAAGACATTGGATTGCGTTCCAGGCACCTACTACACGGGTGGGAGCAGTAATTGCCATCCCAAAGAGCTCAAGAGCCTCGCACCCCTGGACGGGCGCACAAATAACGCAGAATGCAACGACACAGGGTTTATTTCTGCACCCTCAGCTACACCACCTCTCACCTTCCCTAGCCGACAGCACCACAGTTTACCTCTTCAACGTGAAATCTTAGAGGAATTTCTTTAAGAAATACTATTTTACTCTTTAAGCAATACTATTCAAAAAGTGACGTGTGTTACGGGCTGTCTGTTCAGAGGGACCTGCCTCCCCGGCCCTCGAGATCCAGCTCCCTTCCCTGTTCCCAACCTCAACAAGAGCGCTGGCTGCAGTTCAGTGGCAAAGACATTCCTGAATACCTTCGGTTTAGGAAGCGCTTCCACAGCAGAAAGCCATGTTGTTACATAAAATGATACAGAACTTCAGCTGGAAAATAGTGACAAAGTTTAACCCCTCAGTTCCCAGCTACTGGAAATATTTACTCACTTTTTCACATTTGCCTCCCCGTTGGGAATTCTGCGTAGCTTCTTCTTCTTCAGTATTTTCACAGCTCTCCTACAGAGGGTTTCAGAGTCCAACATCTCCTTGACTTTGCCGTAAGACCCTTCTCCAAGTAAGTCTCCCATCAGGTATTTGCCGATGAGCTTGGCCCTTTTCCGCCGTGGCTGGTAGATGACCTCCGTAGAGTCAATGCGATGGATAAAAGTGTCCATCCCCACAGACATCAGCTCGCTCTCTGCAAACATACCCAGCTGCTGCGGCTCCTGCATATCCATCCTGGATTAAGTTCCTTAACTTGTTTTCCTTAAGCGCTCAGGGTTTTAATCCTGTTTGTTAGTTTCCAACACTCCCTTTTACTCCTTCTTGAAAAAAAATATCCAGAAGATTGTACAAACATGAATAAAAAAAAAATCAAAACCAAAAAACCTATGAGCTGCTTCCAGCTCAATTGGATGCTAAAAGATCCAGGCCTGGCTCCAGTAACACAATGTCTTTTAAAAAGAATATATATCTTTGACCAGATACACTCAGCTTGGGACTTGCTTTGCTTCCGACCTGGTCCCACTGCTAGGGTTCTTTCAAGTCAACTTGGCCTTTAACTTGGCCCAGTTTGATTCTTAAGTGCTAGGTCATCCTCTGGGACTTTAGGCCACCACATAAAAACAGACAACTGCCGAGTCTCTTTCGTGACTTTCCATTCCTAGTAGATCATAGTCACCAACTCCAAACTGGAGGGCAGGCGAAGCGTTTCTGCCCTGCTGTCCTCACCGTCCAGGTATGAGCACAGATGGGGTTTTTTTCAGCCGTTTGGAAGCTGGAACCAAGTTTCCTTGAAGGAGTTTTCAGAAACAATTCTAACGTCTTCGCTTTTCACGCCTACAAAAGTTTGAGGCCTTCGGTGCCTATCAAGATCTCCCAGGGGCATCCTTCGACCACTTGGATTCCGCCTGGCACATGATGTGTCACCACCACTGGTCCAGGTGTCAGCCGGTGTCAGACAACGCAAAACCTACTACAGCTTTACCGACCCACCTTAAAACGGGAACAACCAGGAGGAAGTAATTCTCTCTGCCCAGGACCCAAAACACCCCATTCCCTTTCCAACAAGGGAAGGTCAATGAGGAGAGGCCAACCTGGCCCGGGCTCTCCCCGGCTCCTTCCCGTCCCCTCCACCGGTGTCAGTCGGAGTGGGGCGGAAACAAGGGACGCTGCAGCCGCCCCCGGGGAAGGCAGGGAAGGGGTGAGAAGGGGATAAAGACACTTTCAGTGCAACCAAACTAGCGATGGAGCCGGGAGGGAAGGGACCCCCGGGGGGCGAGGTGACCCCCGGCTCCTCCCCAGCCGCAGCCGAGCTCCCCGCTTCCACAGCGGGGCGAGGGGAGCCCGCCCGGGACGGGCCCTTCCCCCGCGGGCCAGGGACGAACCCCGCCGGCAGCTCCGGCCGCTCCCTCGGCCCCGGGCCTCCGCGCCCCGCTGTGGAGTCGGGGGAGGGGGGCGGGCAGCCTCGTCCCCCCTCCCCGCCGCCGGGCTCGGGAACCGGGCCGGGTCCCGGCGCCGCGCTCCTCCCCGCACCCCCCTCGCCTCAGNGCGACCGACGTGCGCTCCCATTGGCCGCGGCGCCGGCCCCGTCCCCGCGCGCTCGCCTGCTGGTTGGCTGCCGGCGGCGCCACGAGGGGGCGGAGCCGGCGGTGCGGTTTTCGCTTCCGGTTGGCTCGCTGCTTTTCCAGCCCGCCCACCCACTCTGGCGGGCGGCGGGGCGTTGTGATAGACCGCGGGAGCTGTCCGTCACCGGCAGGGGCGGGGCTGACGGCGGCGGGGCGGTGGAGGGCAAAGGGCAAAGGGCAGGGGGCGGAGGGCGAAGGGGAAGCGGGTGCCATGGAGACGGGGCGCCGGGCCTGTCCTCACCGTGTCTGCTATCGGGGCCTGCCGGGGCCTGCCCTGCCGGGAGCGGAGCCCTGCCCTGCCGGGAGCCGGCCGGGAGTAGAGCCCTGCCCTGCCGCCGCGGTCCTCGCGGGCTGCCCGCCCTTGGCCGGCCGGGGGCAGACGCTCGGGAAGCTGCTCCTTCGCTGCCCACCTCCGAGGAGCAGCCAGTCATTTGGCACTGCCCTTTTTTAAGCAGAGCACAAACGCTCCCGAATCAAACCGCATCTTTCCTGGGAACCTCTTCTGCTGACCTGTACGTTTGGTGCCAAATTTAACGTGTGTTAAACCTCCGCAATGCGTACGGGGAATTCTGTTACGAGAGCTCTCCCGCCGTGAGGGTACCCTTCCCCTCCTCAATAGCTGCTGACCCGTCCCGCTGTCGCTGCCCGCTCAGGCCCCTTTTTCCCATCCTCCCCCCATTAGACCACACTTCGCTGGCTTCTCCCACCCCTGCCGAAGGCTCCCAATGGGTCCAGCACCCTTGGGTGTTTTGATGAGGCCGTTCAGTCCCAACACACGTTTTCATGCTCCAGGATAATAATAAATAATGGACAGTAAATAAACCAACGCGTTTTTTATCTGTAACCCTCCGAGGCGACGCAGGCACGGGGGACGCTGCCGCAGCCTCTGAAGCGCAGCCAGCGCTGGGCTGGGAGGCGGCATCTGTTTTCTTTCTGCTGTGCGATGTCAACGCGGGCACCAAAGTCTTCTGTTTCCGATCAAAAACGCGGATGGGGAAGGGTTTCCATCCAGTCAAACACAGCGTTCGTGCTCCCGCCGATCCTAAAACCCGCCGGCGATCCTTACCGCCCGTCTTTAGCAGCACGACGGCCTCTGCGACCATGCTGCGATCCCAAAACCTGCGTCCCGACCCTTCCCCGCCTGGAGAACAGCCAGGGACGTTGCTCTGGCTGTGGGAGGTGGGTTTACCGGGGAATTTACCAACACCATTTGCGTTTTTCATTCCAGATGCCCACTCACGTACCCTCCCGCCCCCCTCACCCTTATCTCACAACTATTTATTTGCCTTTCGCTGTGTTCCAGCAGCAGCACCCAGGGATCACCCCAGGCCCCGGGAGACACATGGCGCCGTCGCAGATAATCCTGCCCAAACGGCTTATCTCCCCAGCAGGCAGGACAGGCAGCGGGCAGGCAGGGACACTCCTCCCAGGACAGCCAGGCCAGGAAATGCAGGGCCAAAACACACTGCCAGGAGCCCGCCGGTTCCCCTGAGGCAGCCTCCAGCGTGGATCACCACCGGCACACGTTTATCCAGCCTTTAGAAACCTTCCCACCCCCAGCGCAGGCCGTGTTGGTGCTGAGCTGCGAACCTTGAGGGAGATTGTTCCTAATACGTAATGTACATTTCTTGGTGCCATAAATCCTGCATTTCCACAGGTTTCTTACTTTTTCTGCCAGCGCCGAAGGCTGTACTGGGTCCAGTCCGGTGTCTCTGGCTCTGTACTCACTCCCCCACCTTGGAAAGCTTCTCCCGCAGCTCTCCCAGCCGGCGTCGGTGGTGCCGTGCTTTCAGCAGTCCGCGTTTAAGGGCATTTAAAGGCAGGGACACAGATATCTCAAGACCCCCTGTGAGCTGGACGCTCTGCTGAAATCTGTGTAAAACTTGTTCTTTTCCCCTTTTATCGCAACGGGAAGGTTTATACGTGGGAGAACGGGGGAGCCGGGACCTGCCTGCTCCCAGCAGGGTGGCCGGTGGGTTTGCACCCCAGGGCAGTTCCACCACAGCCCCAAGTGGCCAGGGAGCGGCTGCCTGGGCTCGTTTGGTTTTTAAAAGCTCTGTTATTTGTTTGGCACGGTTTCCAGCTGTTGCCATTTGCTTAGGTCAGTGTGTTACAAAAAAAAAAAAAAAAAAAAAAAAAAAAA
>VYZW01049443.1:62934-133724 GCA_013401315.1 Balaeniceps rex
GGCCTGCCCGGTGCCGCCTGCGCCCCGGGGCCGCTTGTCGCCGCTGAGGGAGCGGCCGTGCCGCGGCGGGGCCGAGCAGCGGGGCCCTTGGGTTGCTTGGGGCTCGTGTGGCTGCGCTTCGGGGGCCGGGAAGCGGCCGCTGTAGCGGCAGTGAGAGCCAGGCCCCGCTCACCCCCCCGGCCGGGTGGATCGCTCGTGTTCCTCCACACGTGTCCGTGTCTCGGGCGGTCCCACGGGTGGAGCCGGGGTTATTGCCGCGAAGCGGTTAGCGCTCGCTGAGCGCGGTCGTCAGGGTCTGTCCCGTTTGGTTTGCGAAGACCCTGTCTGCGGGTCGGCGGCGTGGGGAAACGGGAGGTGCTGGGGGTGAAGGTCATCGTGTGGCGGGGCCGTTCCTGCTGGTGCCAGCCCCGGTTTCAGAGCGGAGACCGGACTCGTCGAACTCTGCCCGCGGTCTAACCCTGGAAAGGGAACTGTTCCCCGAGTAGCGGCTGAGATTGGCAAAAGCCAGCGAACTCTCATTTTTCTGTGCTCCTTTTCAGCTGCTTTTAAAGCGAGTGCTGTGAAAAATGTGTACAGAAATCCATCGCGGGCCACGGCCTGGACTGCCAAGTTTCTGGCCGTTGTGGTGTAGCTCTTAATGGCCCAATTAAGAGCCTCTGAAAAATAGAGTTTATGCTAAGAGACTCTTAACTCTAGTGCTGTTAGCGGTCACTGGTGTACTCGGTTCTTAACATAATTAAATACTAATGCAAGGTCTAAGAAAGAGCTCCGTTCTCAAAAGTAACCATAAATATCAACATAAGAACTGGGAATTCAGATTAGCATGCTTCATCTACAATTAAAATAAGATGGTCTTTTGAAGGGCAAGTTCTGCAGGTTTCGTGCTGGGATCCAAAAGCCTGTGATGGTGTTTCTGGTTTGTGCACTGTGACTGTTGTAAACTCAGTGGGCAGAAAGATATCGGCCGTACCTGTGCGGTGCCGTTGTCTTCTGCAGGTTATCTACGTGTCATCTGAAATGTTGAGCTCTCTCTGACCTGGGTGGGTACGTCTGGTGATGGGAATGTATTTAAGTGGAAAATTACGTACTAATACGTTTGCTCTGAGTTCAGGGAACACTGTGCATCCCATAAAGCAGTAAAAATTTTTGCAGAGTTCATTAGGTAGGATGCCAGCTGGAGGCTTCGGAAGCCTGAATTCTGTTCTTATCTCTGCTGCTTGCTCTTTTTTCGATGTAGGTCTATTCGCTTGATGTCTGCACCCTTACTTTCCCAAAATAAGACCTATACCTGTAGCAGCTCAACTGAATGAAATCTTGTTCAAACACTAACGTGATTGCTCTTCAAAGGAAGAACACTTGAGTTCTCTAAAGTACTTTTTCAGTCATTGCCAAAGTAGCGCCTAAAAACATCTGAAATCTCGGCACTTAGTGCTGACGTAGTGCAAAGCTGGCCTTATCCTGGAGTGCCTCAAACCACTGTGTGCTGCCTGCCAGCTCACCCAGTATTAGATGCTGAAGTTAATGGAACGTTGGTGGGCATTAGAGGGTCTTTGTCTAATTAAAGAGTGGCATTTTTTTATCTGGGGCTGTTTCATGCAGTAGCTAGGATGGCTGACAAAGGTTGAAAAAGACAGGTACGTTTCCCCCACCTGCATCCTTTGACAGTGTTTTGCCTGTTGTTAGAATCATACTCGTGCTTTTGCTGGTCTTTCAGGCCAGCTGAAAGAGAAGATATTTTTTCTTTATAAAGGAAAATGTAATGGTAAACCCAGAGAACTTGACAGGAGATGGCACGGCTAGTGCATTTTGCAACTCTCTTTTCTTCAATGATTAGATCTCAAGTTTGATTCTTCTAAAAGCGTTCCAAAAGATTTTGCTGAGTCCGGTGCCTGGATTTTTCTTTTCTTATGTATGAGGTCACACCTCTTAAAAAAGCCCTAGAAATTCGTAATGTTTTGCGAAACACAGCTTCCTCCCATACTTTACCTTTTTCAGGGTCTTACATCCTCATCCTCAAACAGGAACAGGCTTCTCCCGGAAAATCATTTGTCCCTCCCTTTAGCTGCCTGCTTGCTTGCTGTTGAGTGTCGATGTTTTGTTTGGTGCTTGCTGAGCTCTCCACGCAGTGGGTCCCCCCACTAATCCCTGCTGACTTTGGAACAAAAAAAGCAGGACCAAGCGTCATGTTTCGTCATGTGCCAGACATGGGACAGGCTGTGTCTGCCAGACCGGACACTCATTGAAAAGCTACAGCTACTTTAATCGCAGGTTTTTTTAATTCTAAAACATACATGGACAGGAATTTTTTGTTGTTTGTTTTTGTTTAAAGTAGCGAGCGTATGGTGTGTTTGGGGGTTGTGTTTCCTGACTGAATAGGCCTTTTTAATGGTTAAGTTATAGATCCCTGAAATGGAGGGTCTATAATAAAAATGCTGACACAGGTTTAAAGCTTTTTGAATAGTGACACTGTAATAAAGAGCTAACTGTGTAGTCACTGAATACTGCGCTCTGATTGTTAATCGTGAGAGTCTGAATCTCTCAGGAAAGCCTTCTAGCCTTAATTGGGCGTTTTATATTCTCACAAAACGTTTTTTTCAGCTTAAAAATTAGACCTCTTCAGTTTTTTTTGGTAACACGATCGAGGTCTGTAAACATGTAGCTGTGAAAGAGGCGAATACGTGCCTCTTTCACAGAGAAAGTAGTACGTTGAGCATGCCTGAAGGTTGGCTGGTTTGAAATGGTGTTTATGTGCTTACAATCAACAGGGAAGGAGGCTTTGATGTCCTGGAGTGTTTTTTTCCTCCGTGAATGGCTGCGTGTGAAACAGAACATCGAGACCTGCTCAGGTCCAGCGGAGAGTGTTTCTTCCAAGTGTGTCTCGTGGTTGAAACTGGGGGTAGAGCAAAGTGTAGAGAATCAGGGACTTGTGTTTTCTTGGCTTCTGACCTTAGTCAGCCAAGTTCTTTGTGCCCTTCTCTTTCCCTTTTAATTAAGTAGTGTAATAACGCATTTCTACCTTTCAGCTGTGCTTCTGAGGTTGACTTCATTAGTGCTTGTGTCGGGCTTGTGTTACAGCTCCGTCCAGGTGTGCTTCGCTGCTGCCGGACCTTGGCTGTGCTGAGTGCCGTGGCTGCCGTGTTAGCTGGCAGCTAGCACCCCGCCTGCTCTCGCCATGGTTTGTTTTCTTCCAGGACCGTACTGGTGACAGGCGTGAGAAGGGGAGCAGCTCTGACACTCCCGGTGCCCTGCTCGGGCTCTGCCCCGCTGGTGGGGGGTGTTCAAGCCCCTGCTTTTGAGAACCATTTCATGCATTTGCTGTCTGAGCCGCTGGACTGCCTCCGCCCGAGCTCTGCCTTATGGGGCTTGCGTGTTTATGCTTTGGAAGTTTCAGTGCGTGGTTGTGTGAGGGGGCTGCTGTATAGATTTACACAAAAATGTGCTGAGTGTTTCTGAGCGGAAGCGTAGTGTACAGGGAGGCATTTTTGCTCGGTCCAGAAATAGTCCTATCTGTTCTCCCAGGTGGAAGAGCAGGGACAGATGGAATCTGTCTCTGCCCTACAAGCCCTCTTTTACTTTGAGTCTGGGTCCCTGTTGGAGCAATATTTTGTTGCTCAAAGCAGAACAATTGAATTTGGAGGCAGATCATCAGAGTGAGAGCAGCCTGCGAGCGGAGGGGACGGCCGTAAGCTTTGCAGCCACTTCGTTGTGGGGAAGTAGCGTGAAACTTGGAACGGTGAAGTGGGGACCCGACAGCTCTGCTGGTGGAGAAACAAAGTCCAGGGAAGCAGAAGAGATAATGTTCTGGAGTCACCGTGAGCTGAATGAATGAAAAGTGAGGTCAGCATTGCAGGTAGCATCAGCAATTAACTTTAATTGTGCAGCCTTGAAACAAAAGTATCCGTGGAAGACTTAAAACAACTTATGTCAGTGGATAGATTAATGGATAGATTTCTGTTGTTGCTAAAGCTGCTGTGCCACTTAATTGCCTAATATTAATCCCTGGAAATTTAGGGAATGGCACATTGGGGCAGGTGCCAGCAACAGGACTCCAGATTAAGCTTTTTTCCCTCTTACTATTTAGTCTTGAATTTCTGTGCAAGGATTGTGACTCTTGCAAGTATCCAGACAGCACCAAGGAGTGTCCCAGTGATGGGCAGTGCGATTCTGGGTCCAGCACAGGCCTTCGTCGGTGCAAAGGTGCTTTATACCGGTGTTGATCCCTCCATGGTCGGGACAAGAATGACCCTGCTGGTGTTTGGTAGGGATGGATGGATGATGGGGAGGTGAGCCTCCTTTCCCTGCTAGCTGCACTTGCTCTGGGGCCTGAGCTCGTTCCCGTGCGATGGGGTGGCAGTCACCGTCTGCGCAGTCCGTCTCCGTGCGTGGATGCACTCGGCCGTGCTGTACGGCACTTCCTCGCTAATGGTATGGCTAGCTCCGTGGCGGACCGTATAGCGTGAATGTAGCCACTGTGCTCTTCCCCAGTAAGTCGCATTTTGCTCTGACTCTGTCAACTGCAGTTCCTTACTCTGTTCCTTGTTCTTGCCTCTGCTCTTACAGTCCTTGCAACCTGACCTGTCTCTGAGTGTTGTTTTTCAACTTTTATTTTTTCCTGGCACTTACAACAATTAAGTCTGTTACGTGCTAATTTAAACCTGTCTGACTTACTTTAAGTCTACTTGTGTGGGACAGTTAATATTTTCTTGCAAAGAGGACTTTTCCTTCCAAAAAGCTGCCTTTGATTCCCCCCCTGTATGGTCTGAGCTTCAAATGAGGAGGGAGCTAGCACTGCTTGGAGGGTAAAGCTCTTCCTTTTCGTTCTTGAAGTGCCCCTGTCTTTGGGGGCCAAGTTTGCTCTTTTACCTGCACCACCATATATCTTGCATAGATCTGGCAAGACGCTTTGGAATGATCTCAAGCCTTCTTCCCTTTGCTTACGGACTAGCTAATTCCAGCAGTTAATCTGTCAAACACAGTTGTTTCACGCTGCAGTTCCGTATTGAGTTGCATAGGTAAGTAACGAGGTGTGCCCCGTTTCCTTCTCAGTGTTGCTCAAGAGCCGGGCAGTGCTGCGCCTACACGCTTACAGCTCTAAGTCTGTACAGAACGAGGGCTCCCAAGTGCACTCTTCCTTGCCAAAAGCGTTCAGGAGATCAAGGTGGCTTAAAGTGCTTGGGTTAGGATGCCCTAAAGTGATTCCGTTTTTCATCACAGCTAATAAGTATCTTTTAGATTGGTGTTATCCTGTGCGTTTGTAGCTGGACTGGGTTGTATTCCTCCTCTGCCGAAGGTTAGATTTTTCACCCTTCTTTTCTGTAACTCTTTCTAATAGTATTTTGAAGCTGTCTGCATCGGGCTCACATTTTTTCATGTTTTCTAATATGCAAGGTTGGAGACGTAGTCTTCCTTTCTATGTTTTCATTGAGATAAGTGCGTGGAATCGGTATAACTCTCTCTTCTAAGATAGTTCCTGGTGAGGAACAAACTTTGGACTCTTTGGCTTTCAAATATAAATTGACCAGTTGTTTGCTTAAGAATAGGAGAGCTAGAGTGAGTCACCCACAGTATTTTCTGTTTCTGCTTTAACTTCTGCCTTCTCTGTAAATTAACTTGAAATTCCTTTTCCAACAGTGTTTCAGATACTTAAACAAGCAGTACTGTATTTAATTTTGCTCTGCAAAGAACTGGATTTGCCTAATGAAAAAGGGCTAGGTTGCAAATAGTGGAGAGCAAGAAAAAATGGTATTTCCATTCGTATTTTGACTTATCTGCAGGGAAAAGATCTGATACTTCTGTTCGTGTTGAACTTTTATACTCAGATACTATCTTTTGTCTGCTAGTTCCTATCCTAAATATGATGGAGCCTCATGGTAGCTCTGCAAGGGGACCATGACTGTATCAGAAGGGTAGATCCTAGCTTCTCTCCCTTGGTTTTCCTGTTTCTCCGAGTGAGTCACTGCTGGTGGCAGCGATTGGGGCCCTGATTGGAACCCTTCCCTTCTCATCCCTCAAGGCAAAATGTTGTTTGCTCTAAACTGTCCAAAAATATGGCAAGAAAAAACATTAAAGAGGAACTTGAAGCTAGCTTGGCGCTTGAGACATAAAAATGGGTTCCGTAGTATTAAGTTCCCATTTCTCTGGGCAGTTAGATACTAATTGTATTCTGAAGAATTCCTTCCAGCTGCTGCTCCCGCCGGCGCCTGGGTCGATGGTTCACCAGCGGCAGTGTGTTGGTGGAAGGAGTGGATGGAGCGGCGTAGGGGCATGAGGCTTGGGGCTCCCTTTCTGCTCCGTGGGTGTGGGTGGGCAGGCGGGAGGGGAATTAATCTGCAAGCAGGAGAAGGAACTAGATCAAATTTCTGAGGTCTCTTTGTCATTATCGAGTGCATGGTAATTCGTGATCGGCAGGTTTAGCTCTGACTGTTCCGTGCATACCTGTGGTTTCCTAGCTATCTTCCTTTAATGGAGACAATTTAAAATACACTAGCAAAGACTGACACGCGACAGGAGGAAGTGCTTGCATTTACCGAGCGTACAATGTGTTGTTTTCACCTCTCTTGGTTGCAGATACCTGTGAACTGAGCCCCTACCCACAGTTCTGTTGATCCTGATTATTGCAGAGCAGTTCATTACGTTTTTCAAATTGGAAATTGTCTGCTGCAGTGCTGGTCCGATAAATTTCTAAAAAGCTCAAGCTGTTAAAATTTGTACTCCGTAACCTCTAGGTGTGATGAATTCCAGACTGAAGCTGCCCCTTACCACCTGGGCTGAATAGCAAACCTTTAAGCCAACTGTTCCTATAGCTTAATCAAAAGAACTCGTGATATAATCAAATTGCTCACGAGGCTTTATCATGCTATGCAGGGAACCAGTTTCATTATTAAACATAGGCGGCTCAGCTGTAGAGGAGCAAGTAGAATGTTTTTTTTTTTTTATGCTTGTGTAGTCATTGCTTGAGTACCATCACTCTGAATCTGGGAGATCACTTGGCTGTTTCTTTGCGATGCTTGCAGAAGAAAATTACTGAAGTTCTTGATGTTAGGAACCTTATCCTCGTGTTGTTGGGGTTCCCTTTCCGTTCTGTCCCAGCTACCACTTGTACCAGGTGCTGGTCTGCAGAGCTGGTGTTCTCCTCTCCCAGACTTTACCTTCTTTAAGACAACTGCTGGTTATGGGAGCCTCATCTTTGGTGATTCTAGAAAACTTCTCTGGTTGTAGGTGAGCTTGGTTGTAGGTGAGCTTGGTTGTAGGTGAGCTTGGTTGTAGGTGAGCTTGGTTGTAGGTGAGCTTGGTTGTAGGTGAGCTTGGTTGTAGGTGAGCTTGGTTGTAGGTGAGCTTGTTTACAGATTTGTGCTTTGAGATTTTTTTTTTTTTGGCAATTATATAGGTTTTGTGGTAGGAAAATGAAAAAATCCATTCCAGTGATTTTTAGGGGATTTATCCTTGCACTGTTCGATGGTGTGGGGGTTTTTTGGTTTTGGGTTTTTTTTCTTTTTTTTGTGGGTTTGATTTTTTGGTCGTATTGCTCCCTGAATAGTTATCATGGCACTGGAGTGCTTCAATTAATCCTATGCGACAAATAACCCGTCTGTAAAATCAGTCTAATTACTTTGCAGTTATCTTTTGAAGCATAATCCACTTGGGAAGCTTTTTGAAATTCCTCGTTGGTGTTTGGTACCTCCTTGTACTAACGACCGTTTCCTGCGCTCGTGGGGATGTGACGTATGCCACACACCGGGGTTCGTTTCGGTATGATGTCCTAATATGACTTCTGTCATTGAGTTCAAGGTTGCTGTTTTTCTTGATTCTGCATTCCTTATTTTCTAGCACTATGGAAAAACTTGAGTCAACTCTCAGTTCTTGAATTTGGTAGTAGCACTCTGCTTGTTTAATTTGGTTTTTTTTCCTAAGTAGAAATTTTAAAAGTGAATCATCAGCAAACATCCCAAGTCTGCTTGTCAAAGGCTAACAGGACAAGGGAGAGGGTTTTTTTAAAAGTGTTTTTCATCCGTGACTTGTGAAAGAGAGTTTCAACTCTATGGTTTGAATCTTAGATGGTACTAGAGGTTGCTCTGAAACTTTAGAAAAAATAAGTATTAATCTATGTAACTAGAACTTTTTTGACTGTTAAGATCAAAAGTTGGTATCAGTAATTAAATTTTTGTTCACTGCTGGCCCTGGAGTTTCTAATACTTCCAAATGGCAAATTAGTTGCTGATAGTGCCCTAGGTTTGGTGGGGTTTTTTCTTTCTTTTTTTTTTTTTTTTTAAATAAATCCTGGTGGGCAACTTGCATGCTTCTGTAACAGAAATTATCTTAGAGAGCTCTGATTTGCCTTAGCGATGGGAACTGTTACTTCGTTGGAGTATATTTGGTAAGAGAAGTGGTGGCAAAATGTTTCAGAAAAAGTTTGCTGTAACAGTTCACTTGCAAACTGCTGCCCTCTGCGTTTATCAGTTTTTATTGTTAAACGACAGGATGAGATGTGGAAACGAGAGCGCTTTGGCTTGCAAGGAACTTGCTGATTTTCATGGTTTTCCGTGACGAGGCTGCCTGGAGGATGGTAAGACAAGCACATAAGCACATACCAGAGGCTGTTTCCACTTCTCCTGTTCTCGTGACAGGTATTGTCCACCATCCTCGGGCTCACGTAGATCTCTGAAACTGGCTTTAGTCAGTTTTTTCTTTACCTTTTTCTTAGAATTTGAGTGCATAAACCAGACAGCAGCCCTCTCTTATCAGAGTGTGAGCTTATAGCGAGGGCTGTTACAAACTCCACGTTAATCATCCCAGGAACCTGATGTAACTGCCGCCTGCTGCATGGAGAATAGAAGATTATTTTGCAGTAGTGAAGCTTTGGGGGAGTGGGGAAGGTTGGGGTTTGGTGATGTCCGGCGTGTGCTCTGCTGCCAAGTTGCTGGTGCTGTTCTGGTCAGACAAGAAGTGCCTTCAGCATCCTCTGGCATCGAGGCAACGGATGGAAAGGGTGCAGGGTGTAGAGTGAATTGTTGATGCCTCTTGCTTCCCACTATTATCGATGCTTGGATGTGTTTTGGAATATACACTAGCTAGAGACCCCCCATAAACCAAGGCACAGAGTATTCCAGCAGTAAATGCTGACAGGGCATGACTGCATTTGTCAGGACTAGCGAGGAGCTCACATGGGTGGACGGTCCATAGCAGCCTTGTGATGGTTATTAGCTGTTGTGTGACATTTGTGCGTGTTTTCTTCAGCGGTGCACTGTTTTGTTTTGGCTTAACTAGAAAATGTTGAGGGGATTCATCCTCTTGGTGTGGCCTAGAGGATGAGACTGGGAGTCCATGACATCTGGGTTTCATTCTTAACTGTTACTGGATTTCTTGGCATCTCCGAACAGAAGTTCTGTAGTTTTTGGGTTGCCCATCTGTAAGGCTGGCCTGCGGTTCACTTCGATCTTTTCCGAGGAATTATGTCATGCAGATTCAATGCATTGTCTTTTACCATCTGACCATTGCTCAAGTGCAGAAGTTCACAGTTCCTTAAGCTGTTTTCCTTCGTTTTGCTGATTGGATATGATTATTGTGCAAGCATTTTCCTAAGAAACTAATCTTGTGTTAGGGAAAGGTGCTCTGCTCTGCAGAGAATCCTGCTAGTGAAATCTGGTGTTGCCAAGACACGAGATAATGTAGAGCAGGCAGGGAGAAATTCTGATATTGATTTTACCCTTCGTGAGTTACTTTGGATGTGTAAGTAAAGCTGTATATTTGCTACAGCTGTTACGGGAATAACTGCTTCTGATTTCCTATTGAAAGCTGTTACAAATAGGGAAAAAAAAAAAAAGGCAGCAAAAACCCCTGAAGTCTCTGAAAAGAACAGACGCAGTATTTTAAAGGCACCAGAGGATATCGATATCTCTAAAGCAGTCTGTGACACTGACCCTTAGGTCAGCAAACCTCACCACCTCTGTTCACAAACAGCTGAGCAGTATTTAAAGGTAATCTTTAAAAAAAAAGAAAAAAAAAAGTTCGTCTTCCTTACAGCCTTGTACTGCCAATGTCTGTCTGGAGTTGGAAGGCTGGAGGATGTGGGAGCAAGTTGATGGAAGTGGAAAACTGTAGATTTGCTGCTCTGCTCCCCACTGCTTCATTTGGGGATTGGGATGTTGTAGCACAGCCTTAATTTATAATCTAGGTCCTCTTGTCAAATCCACCAAGAGAAGAAGAAAAGCCAGGAATTTTATGACTGGGAGAAGGAATGAGGCAGGGCTATTTTTAAAGCAAACCCTTCAATTTCATCTGTTTTGTGCACTGGAGATAAGTGGAGTCACGATAAACCTTTGTCTTGTCCCTTATTACTTTCTTCCTTAGATGTAACTTAAAATTTCATAGGATCTCTTGTGGACCACCAGTGGCATCGGAAAACAATTTAAAGGAAAAGAAAAAAACAACCCTAAAGCCCAGAGAGGAAGGCGTCCCCTGGGATGATTGTGTAGCCATCATGCTGAAGCACAGGTTGTTTCATTTCTCGCTGGTGACACTTCTTACTGCACCTCTTCACAATGGGCTTGGGGTCAAAGTCTGCATTTATGCATCCCTCTTGGCGAGTTCTGTTGCTATAAATCGTGCGGCTTGGGAGGAAGAAGTCCTTGAATATTTTAATGTCTTCCCAGTCTTTTGTGCGGCAGAGCCACCTGATAGGTGGGACGTGAACGTTGGGCTGCCTGAGGAAATTCATCTGCAGTCCTTTGTCTTCAGGAGATGTAACATAAAGCAGGTTTTGCTTAAATAATAGGACTTGAGCATCAACGCTTAATTCGCGCGTGAGTGGGGCCAGGGCACCCACTAGTAACGCCGCTGCTTCTGCAGCCGTGCTGGGGAGCTGACTTTCGTCAAGGCAGGCCCTGAGTAAGCAGCTTCCAACGAGGCTTCAAGACTACAAGTGGTCGACAGGCTGCGTTTTGAGAACCCTGGTGCTAACGTTCGGCTAATAAATCAAGAGGCCTGAGGCCAGTATAACAATATTAATTAGGATGCTGGGGTGCTAGCTAAGTGGTTTTTAGCTATTTTTTGCTCCTGGGCTTATGGACTATAAAGCCTGAGTGTGGATTTTATGGTGTAATAAAAAGAAACACTTCTGCTTGTAAAAGAATGAGACTGCAGTAAATCTCTGGTGAAATAAAGCCAGTGAAAAGGATCTAGGTGATCCCAGGCCTTTGTAAGGAGTATTTATTCTGTTAGGGATTAATTAAAATGGTCTGAGATTTTTGTAAGTTAATGATCTTTCCAGGTAGCCTGGTGTTAACTTCTGCTGGTGTATAAACTTTATTCTCTGGAGGTGAAGTTTCATTGTGCTTTCCTAGGGAAAACGCTTGCATCTTTGTCACTTAGTCTTTTTTTTTTTTCCTTCTTTTTTTTTTTAATACAATTTGTCAGGCTGTGGAAAGAGGCAACGATTGGATTAGCAAACTCTGCGGCTGCTGGGAGGACTGGCCGGGCTGCTCCTGGGGAAGTTGCCTTCTGCTCTGCAGCCCCACCCCGATGAGCCGCAGCTTTCATCCAGCATGGGCTTGTGAGCTTACGGAAACCGTGTGCATCCCAGTGTGACTACCTCTTTAGCTAAAATAAAAGGGGGAATACTTTTTTAAACCGCAAAGTGCTTAGCCTCTGGCAAATGATTTAATTCACTCTGGAAGCCTGTGTCTTGCAAAGGCATTTGTGCGCCCGCAATTTGTTAGAGGAGCAGAGACAGCGGGATCGTCGGTCTCTGGTCTTCACCCAGAAAGTCCCCTGAATGCGAGGGCTTTGCCTGGTAGCTTTTCACCAAGGGTTTGGTGTCGGCCTCTCCACCCTGGGCTCATCGGGGATGTCGTTGGTCCCCTGTGGGTTCTGCAGCCTGCACATGAGAGCTCGGCTCGGAGCTCTCCTGGCGTGGCTGCTGCCACCAGAGAAAGAAAGAAAGAGTCACTTTAATTTCACTTTCCATTACAAATGCAGAAATAATTTTGTCTGCTGAAAGGTCACTTATTTTTAAAGGGACTCTGACTCAGAAATGACTTTTCAAAAATACTCCTTGTAGCAAGTCATATCTTCTAGATGATCAAAGCTGGCATATTTTAAATTGCAGCTTCAGTTTGTGCTACTTAGTTTTTCTGCTTGGCTAGCTTGCTCGATGAGAATATATCGGCCAGTTTCATTTACTCGGCTGTCATGCTACAGGCTTCTGGTGGCAGACAGGGTCATGGGAGGCAGAAGAGGGGCAAAGAAATATGCAATGGAAGTAAAGACATCACGGATGCTTTTTTCTTGCTCTTCTGGTTGTATGGGTTGCTTTTACCATGTCTTCTTTTTTTAATCCATTAAATCCAACTGGAAACTGATGTTCTATGGGGTTATGGAGAATTTAGTGGGGGAAAAAAATCAAAAGTTACTTTGGAGGTTTTGACTGGGAAGTTGCACTGAAGGCAATGTCTTATCGTGAGGTTAATCCCTGCCAGCAAAATACTCTTGCTTTAGCAAGGATCTTGCTAGCAACAGGGAAAATGCAAGACAGCTGATTAAGTTCTTATATTTGTTAGATTAATAGTATTAATGCTGAAAGTATACTATTGGGTTTGACCTTTGTGCAGAGCAGTGGCAAAAAGTATTAGTGCACACTGAACATCTGCTGTGAAATTAGGGAGACATCAAAGTACAGCGGGATCGGAGATGTGAGTGCACTCTGACCCCGCGAGGCGATTCACTCGTTGCTCAGCGTGGCCATCGGTACTTCGTGGAATGACGTTCCACCTACGTAGCGTATTTTCATGAAAACAAGGGATTTTGGGGAATTGATCGTCATGAGTTTGCACAGAAAGTGCAGAATCTTTTAGTGTATTACACAAGAAAATTCCTTGAGCTAAAAACCAGCTGTGTGCCTACTGCAAAAATCACAGATGATCGTGATGATCTGCCAGACTTTTGCAGTGTTTGTGGTAAGGCGGGAGAGGTGTGTTTAATGTAAGTTCACAGGACTGGGTGAATTCCAGGTGTGGTGATATTTGAGAACTCTGTTTCCCAGTAAAAACCTCTCTTTTATAAAGAGGCAGCAGGCATTTCACAGGCTGATGTCTGTTTACTGATCTCTTAGCTACGTTTGGTCTCAGAGGTGTTTTTTTTTTCTTCTTCCCTTTCACAAAACTTAAATGTGCATTTCTTTTCCACCGTAGGACATGGTGCAGGGTGAAGAGCACAGATAAAGAACCTTCCACCGCTCCAGAGCCTGTTCCACCTGCCCTGAGGGCTTCATGCGGCAGGACGCAGGCTGATGCCCTCAGCACACCCTGCCATGGACGGGGGGAAGAACTATCCGCAGCACGAGCACCAGCAGTCAGGCAATACACTCTACAGCATCCCCGGCCTCCGCTCCCAGCTCGCCGTGCCAGCCATGGAGGTGAGGGCCCCGGCAGCGTCTCGGGGAGGGGAAGGGAGAGGCTGTTTGGAGGGTGTCACCAGAAGGGGTCTGAACAGAGCACTCCAGCCTGTCAAATCCTGGGAGTCCTTGTGCATGTTTACAGGAGCTATTTACCAGACTTTCTAGGCAGCTGTCCAGGGACATGAAGTATTGATTGGGAATGCTGGAGGGTTGAGGTGACGGCTGTCTGCTGCCTTTGAAGTGGGAGGAGGAAAACAAGGCTGTGATTAAACACCTCTCTAAAAGCTGGTAGGTGCCAGGCTCCTCAGGAAAGGACTAAAGAGTTTACGCCGAATTGCAAACGTTGTTTTTACCCCAGCTCGTCTCTCTGAGACATGCTAAATCTATTGCTGGGTCCAGCTGTGCCTTTTTTGAGAGTGGCAGAGAGGAATAGCGTTGTATTTGTCCTGATACGGCTGCTAAAACAAGACCGGCTCCCTGACGCATTTGTTCTCAACAGGGCAAAAAGCAAACCTCTATCCCAAAATAGCTTACATGTTCCTGCAGTTTTCTGTTTATAACTCTTGTTTGAGTTTTGTCACATATAGGAATATAGAGGTTAAAGAAAGAGGCCCGTTTCACCAAGTGCATGTTGCCTCAAGCAGGAGGTATCATTGCTTTGGACACAAAAAAGGACGGATGAAAGACTGATCTGTAGCTGAGTAATAAGATACTGTATTCTTTCCATGATTGTATCGGTACATGCTGAGCTAAAAGCTTCCTGTTACCGTTGGAGACTTTAGGGAGGTGGGAAGACAGAAAGAAAAGAATGATGGTTTTGGGTGTTTACCTGTGCAAACCAACTTCAAGTTAATGGGTTGGTGCTCGCTTTCTGCAGAGCCTGAGGTTAAAGGGCTAGGAAAGGGGACTGACCCTATTGTCCTTCTGGGGACAGTAATAGGAAAGTAGGTTCAAAAGCTCAAACAGCAGTGTAGCACTCGATTTCTACTATGAGAGATTGAGCCACCTCTGCTTATGGAGGGCACTGAGGGAGAGAATTCATAAGCCTGGCCTCAGATCTGCAGGTAATCGTGCTAGTCCTCTGCTGCTGTAACTGTTCTGGTTTCTCCTTTCAGAGTTCCATGCTGGCTGCCGACTCGTGGAGTAGCTGCTACCCTGCCTCTTTCCCAACCTCATCTTTCCCAAGTGAAAACCAGTGAGTGCTGTTCTCCTTTGTATAATTCCCCTCTGCTCTTGCACACCCCGTGATTCAACTGTTTCTTTACTGCTTTCCTTGTTTACTTTATTTCACTAACTGATGGGGAAATAATTGCATCACACACTGATCTTGTGGCATTTCATAAACTGCTACATCTTGGAAAAAACAGCAAACAGCTTTTTTTTTTTTAAAAAAAAAGAGAAAAATTCTGATTTCTGGTAAACCTGGAGGCTGCTGTAAGGGAGGAACAGCCTTGTTTTAGCCTGGGTTTGTTACACTAATGGAGTTCTTAAAAACACCCCATTAGCACAATCTAGCTGAGCAAATATGTCATGCAATCTCTAGCTTTATACAGATGGTGCAGACAAGGAAGAAGGTATTACCGGTACCAGGTGGCAGACTTACAGGTGAAGTGAAGTTAAAATCTTTTGCTGTGTAGCTGACTGGAAGCTGACTAAATACTACCATCTCATGTCTATATTGAAAAAACACGCCCCTAACTGTGCAACCCAAAGTTCATCAAGAGTCATGACTTTTTCCTCTGGTTATAACTGATGTTCTGCGCTGATAACCTCATCCCACAAGGTATGAGGTGATGAGCATGGTCTCGTGTGAAAAATTGTGACTGACTTCCAAGTAAAGCTGCCTAGTATACAGCACAGTTTAGCGCTGTAAAGCGTTGTGATGGGTTTCAGTAATCTTTGCGTAGTAACAGTGGCCCTGTCTGATGGGAAAGACATCAGCCACGTGCTTTCTAGGCTCAGTGCAAAAACTTTTCTAGATTACATGTGCAAAATAGCATTTTTGAGGGATCTTTGCATAAGAATAAACATTGTTCTTCCTTCTCCCCCTTTATGATGAACCTCCATCCTGGATCAGAAGGTAGGATATAACAGGAGGTGTTTGGGACGACATAAAATGGCCTTGTGCCACCACTGAGTGACTTGGATTGCAACTCTGTTGGGACTGGGAGATGCTGACTGTTGGGCAGAAGGTTTGAAGGGCTGATCGACGGCTGCTTTGGTCTCTTTGTGAATACAGGGAGTGGCGCAGGTGTACAGGATGTGTTTTTGTGCAGGTCAGAGGTGGGAGGAAGGAAAAATAAAAGAAGCAGAACTTGATGTCGTGAGCTAGTAACTGTGTGCCAGGTGCTTGAGGATTTAGTTTAACCTCCTTCCTAAAGGGATTTTAGCATCTTCGTGGAAAAGCACAGAGATCCGTCCCCTGGCATGTCTAAGTTCCAGCCTGGCTGGAATCAGCTCCTCTGTTCGGAGGGGTGAGATGTGTTTTGTCTCTCTATTAGTTCTTGCTTCTCGTGTGCCTGGTGCACCTCGGTCTGCAGAGTGAGCCTGCCAGCAATGACAGGGTGGGTGGAATAGGGCAGTTCTTGATGTAAGATTACCAAGAAGCTGTCACGGGTGCTGAATGGAGCTCTGCCTTGCTAGTTACTCCCCGAAGTGAGAATTTGAGAGGAGTTATCAGACAAGTTTAGTATCTTTGCTCTTAGCTAGCCTGTCTCTGATTGGAAGAGGGTGTACTTTTTGAGCATGATTCCTGTAAATTACACTTCATGAATCCTCGGGAGAGCTGTAACAGAATTTCTGTTTTGCTGTATTGAACCACAAGATTAGATTGTGTTTATCTATTGTGTTGGGTTTTTTTCTTTGACCATTTGTTCTGGTTTTGCCCCTTGCTTTCTTCCTGTTTAGTGCTGCTCTGCTGCTCGTGTCAACTTTGCTGGAAACATTATAGCCTTGATCCTGCAAAGACATGCCTGCATTTAACACAAATGTAAACTTGTTGACTTTGCTATAGTTACTTTTGGAAATGAGGCTCATCGTAGCAATTGCTTGCTAGAGAATGATTTAGCCAAGGCTGCACCTTTAGCTTCCTGGTTTTTGTATCCTGGTAACTGTAAAAATTACCTTTCGGGTGAAATTTTCCATAGATGTATTTCACAAAAACCAAAGAAGTCTGCCCTTTTGTATTTGAAAACTGCAGCTGAATCTTTTTTTAGGTGGATTTAGGGTTAGGGCGTTACAGGTAGGAATCCTGAAAGGGATGGAAACATTTCAAAATGGGATTGTAAAGGCAGTTGTAATTATAGCCCATGTTGTAAAATAGAAAAATGCAGATGGCATTAGAGTTAGTACAAGTTTCTCTTCAAAATCCTTGCAGAAGAAATCTAATTTGCAAGTGGCTGTGTTTGGACATGGCTTATTCTCATAGCAACAGCTTTGTCCTGAAGCAGGTTTTTCCTGTTTCTTTTCAGTAGTTAACTTTCATGCTAGAGAATTTATTTAAAAGATACCAAAGCTTGCCTTTTTGTTTCAGATTTTCTTAACCTGAAAAATGTAAACAGTGTATTAAACCTTGCTGAAAGAACAAACGAGGTTCAGGTCCCCTGTAGGGAAGAGCTGTAGCTCAGTTCATTTCTAAGGCAGTTATCCCTGAAGAGCTGGGCTTTCTTTGCAGCTGTAGGCTCAATACATTCCTTGCTTCAGGGAAATCTGGGTCAGTCCAGTTGTGCTGTTGGAAGTGGTGGCACACATCTGCAAAAAAGTGTTTCTCAAAACCTGGAGCAAAGCTTTCTTCCCCAGTTTCCAAAACACACAACACCCTCTTTTCCTGCTGTTTTCATGCCCTTTTCTGCTTTGCCGCCTGCCTGTGGAGTATTGCTTACTATAATAGTAAAGTAGGCTTTGAAAAACATAAATTGGTCTAATGATGGGGAAGAAGAGTGCCAGACTGATGCTGAGGCAGCCCGTGACCTCGCCAGCTCATCTCTGATCTTCTGCTGGCCTGAGATGTGGAGTTTGTGTGTGAATGGAGGGCGATAACATCAGAGCATAAGGTCTGGCCAAAATAGGAGGTCTCCAGTGAAATTGCAGCATGGCCCCAGAAGGGCTTCAAATGCATCGGATGCATTGATGAGCAGCTGGTATGAAGCATGCAAGGCAGGCACGATATCACAGTAGTCTAAACAAGTGTCGTTATAGCAAGCTTAAGCTGTCAAAGTATGGAGACCCATCTCCTGGGAGGGATGTGCGTTGCATTGCTCACCACTGAGACGTGGATTCCTGTAAAACCCTGTCCACAGTGTATTCCTCTAGGTCCTGCTGTTGAAAGTCCTGAGCTTCAGGAAAACTGAAGGAAATTATCAAATTCTTTGCAAAAAAAGAAAAAAAAAACCCACCCAAACCAAAGCAACCCAACAAAAACCAACCACCCAACAACATTCTGTTGGAGTATGTGAAATAGCCCTACCCTGAGACCCACCGGCTGGACTGACATCAAATGATTTGGGTGAGTCGGAGGTCAGCTCTGGTTTGCCTTATACCAAACTGTTCCACTGCTGCTATGTTTAGAGTGGGTGGCAGCAAAAAAAGCAGTCTTGCTCTTTAAAGCCATTGTCTGAACTTGATATAATCCAAAGATGCTCCCCACCCAGCTCATAATGTCCCAGGACTCAGGGATGAAAGAATTTCTCTGGGCCAGCTGCTTTGTTCCTTAAAGAAGGGTAGGAACCATCTCTGCAGTAAGACTGTTGGTGCTTGTTGGGCTGTTGGGTTCTGAATGTTGCACACCTTCATGTACTTTCCTTCATGTTTTCCTGCAGGAAGATGTCCCTCTAGTTAGATTTCTAAATATTCTTTTTCATAACAGCTGAATTTTTGGGCTTGGCTTTATTGGCTTGTTTTGCTTGTGGGGCAGGGAGCAGATGCTTATTTTTCTTAACCGGTACCTGCTGAAGGACGTGTAGTGGGTCAGCACATGTAACCTCCTCTTCACACAATGAAATACTGATTTCTTCAAACTGAGCTCTTCAGCCAGATCCCCTCTTTCTCTTTTGTGAAACAGAGTTCAAACAGAAGCGGGACCTCTTCTGAGGGGCTGGTTGGAGCCAGTGCAGCCTCTTCTGTCTGAAGAGTACAGCGCTTCTCTGGACTAAACTTCACTTTAGTCCAGAAAAATTTCTCTAAGGACTTAAGGACTAAATGTGTTCAGTCATTTGGGCTAAAAAGGTCTGGTTTTATTCATCAAGATGATCAGCACTTGGTTTTCTGCAGCTGAAAGAAGTAAAACAAGATGACTCCAAACTCCTTAGCGTTAACTCATTAAACTCTGATCTTGGTGCTGAAGAGATAAGTTTCACTGATTAAATGATAAGCACATATATTTAATTATTATGAGGTTAGTAATTGATGTAGGGCCTTGATTGTTTTAAGAGCCAACCTCAATGGTTAAAGTGAATCAGTGGCCTGAAAGGGACTGGTGTAGCACTTGCACGCAACCGTTGGATGGACTTCAGTTGTGCGTGTCCCTGGCTGTCTTCCGAGTTCAATCAGAGGGGTTTTGGCTCTGGGATGGGCCAGGTTAGCCGGAGTCTGGCTCTTCATGGGCGAGTTGAGCGTCTCCATGACAGGAGTGTTGGAGTTGGTGAATGCAGGTGGTGTTTTCTATTGTCCAGGACACCCAGTTCCTCCTTTGGTGCTGCAGCTCAAAGTCAGATCTGAGGAGATGAGTGCAAATGGGCAGTCTTTTGTAAATCCAGTGTGATTAAACCCAGTATAAATTTCCTTTCTGAAACAATTTTTAGCTATCCAGTGAACACCCTCGGCCTCTGAGGGGAAGGTCTGGACTCAGAGTAGCTTCTATGGAGCAGTTTACCTGTAACTAAGTCCTGGAGAGGGTGAGCAGGTATGTACAGGGCAACCTTGCTATGAGGCTGTTTTCACATCTTTGCTTTGGCAATACAGCAAGGTTCACATACTTGATTCTTCCAGTTAACACTTTTTTTTTTTTGCAGTTTAATTCAAGCTAACTTGTCAGTGGCTTTATGCCAGCTCTTCAAATGAGGGTGAATATCTTAAAGTTCTTATTGGAAAAAAGGTAAAGCACACACCAAGGGTACTAAAAGGACTTTGGCAAACGCTGCATGCTCGGTGGCTTTCCTAAGAGGACTCAAAGCAGTGTACTGAGTTGCTATCGGCTCTTATTTCAGAAGAAAGTGCATCTCGCATTCACAGATTTGAAAACCAAGATTAAAGGAAGCAAAATAACATACCAAAGCTGGTCATTCCACAGCAGTTCAGGCCAGGGAGGTTGGGGCTGTCTTGGTCTCTTTCCCGTTACCTTAACTGACTCTTGTCCAGACCCACGAGGTGCTAGTGAAATAGGAGGTGGTGTTCACTTTTCCGGTAAAAATAGTTTTCCCCTTCCCTGGTTAGTTCGTTAGTGCTGGCCAAGCTCTGTCCTCATGCCAGAGAGACATGAGACCACGGCGGTTTCAACTTGAAAGCAATTTAAACCAGCCTTTCCCTGTGTGTAAATACATTAATTCCCAGAATTTATGCACAGATTTTAATTTGCCTGAATAGATTAGGAGCTGAGAGTCGGTGCTGGATTGTCAGAGCGATGATGTGCAGGTCTGCTAAATCCCCCGCTCTGCGTTCGCACAGGGTTAGGTCGCTGTTTCGGTGTATCTCTGCGGCAGGTAAAACAGCGGCAGCACTGAAAAGGAGAAGAGGGGGAGGGAGCTGTTCCTTTCAGAGGGTGTTATCTTTAATGATGAAAAAAGAGCAGGCAAATGTATTTAGCAGAGCCAGGTAACTATGTTTGCACATAAATACATATGTAAATGTTAAGCATGGTGGATTAATGAGCTGCTAGCCACACATGGCATTTTAATTGCTTAATAATACTTTGGCAGTGCAGTCATTCCCCAGCTCTGCTCCTGGGTAGTATTTCTTTTTAAATTTTGTTTCTCCCCCCCCTCCCTGCCCCCCCCGTGCCTTGTTAAAGTTTATTGCTGTGGGTTCTGTAACCCTGGCATTATGAAGAATGTACAACTTACCACAAGAGGAAACCAGTCAGATCGGGTGAAACATTTTAGTGGTTCCAGCATGCAAACGTGTTGGGTGGCGATTGCCCAAGCAGCGTGAGTGCACAGCCCTTACGGGAAAGATTACGAAGCACATTCCTTGCTCCTGCAGGAGAGGGAAAGGGCTTGCGTGTGTAATAGCAAAACCAGAAGATGGTCGTGTAATACAGGCCAGAGGCTACTCCTGGGAAGGAGGAAGGGAATTGCCTGCTCTTTTGCAATTCTTACCTCCTCTCTGCTTGGAGGAAGCCGATGCTGGGGGAAGGGAGGCAGGAGGAAGCGCTGGCATGTGCCCTACCCAGGAGGGAGCAATCAGAAGACCTTTGCTTTTTTCGCTTGTTAGTTCAGCAGAGATCTTGCTTTGTAACTAGGTATGATCGCTTACATCCATAATTCATCTCTGGGCTAATAGTTCTGTCTAGGGTTGCACGTCCCTAACCACCTTTCCGTTTTTATCTGTCTTTAAGTTAAGATCTGTGACCGGTAAACCTTCCCGTCAAGAGTGTGCAAAGGGGTGGTGTGTTTCCTTTCCCTGTCTGTGCTAGTTTGCAGGGCTGTTTCAGTTTTATGGCCCAAACTAGCACTCAGGTGTGATATTTCAGTGAAACTTGATGCTTGTCCGTATGTAATGGGATTGTCAGGTTCCATCACACCTGTCAAACGCTTGGTGCTGGGAACATCTCAGAAGCTTAATTTCGCTTTGTTGTCAGGACTGAAATATTTAGTCCTGCGGAACCTCTTTACCTATTAAATCCTTCCCGGTTTACACAAATTGCCGAGAATTGAATTCTTATTACAGCTTTCCAGACTCTTACACTGCTGAGTCTCGGAAGTAGAATATAACTTGTGGATGTATTATTTTGCCTAGATATCTCTTCTGGATAAACACAGCTTTTTTTTTTAAATATCAATCTCCTGTATGTGTCATCCCGTAGTTGCAACTTCACCGCTGATTGATGGAGTCTGAAGCAACCTGAGAAATACTCAGGATTGACAAGAAATAACTGCTTTTCCCATTTCCTTACAGGCAATATTTTAATTCCCCTCACGATTTTTACATGAATTCCATCAGCAGACCACATTTCTTGGATACAAACTATGCATCTGTGGACCCCACTGACTTCTTACCAAAAAATGGTGATTTTCCTCAGGTAAGTACATAGCTACTGATGGCTTTGGGGGAGAATGGTACTTTATGGTGATGGGGTTTATTTTTCAGTATTGCCTTATTGAGGGGAAAGGAAGAGACTGGCAATATCTTAAATTTGTCTAGCACCTGGTAGGAATTGTGTGCAATTGAGATAGCTCCTAAATTGCTCTTGTCAGAGAATCTGTCCGTTGGCTTAGTAGGAGCTTCTCTGTGGTAAAATTGCTTCTGTCTTTTAAAGCGATGTTTAATATAAACGCTGAAAGTGCATGGGAGAATCCCGTTTGCAGGAGGGTATAGGTAAGTGTGAATTTGAACATGATTCAGACAGTTAAATCATTTGCCTCCTGAAACACTCTTCACTTGCGTATGTTGCGTGTGCTTTCTCACTGATTGCAAGCGGTGGATTCCTGAATGGTGAATATTTAGGGATTACATCAACTCAGTGCCTAGCAAACTGAGATTGGAGCCAGTTCATTTTTTGCAGAGCTGAAGCGTGGGAGGAATGAATAGTCACCCTGGTTCATGCGGCATCTCTAGGGACCAAGAGGCATCCTCACCTCGAGGATCTCTCTGGGTGGGAAGGAGCTCTTCCCATGGCGTTTTTGAAATATTGTGCTGGCTTTTGGCAATGTCTCATGATAAGATTGGTCAGTAAAGCCTGGAAAGCAGCCGATGTGACAGAGCTGACTTGGAATAAAGAAGGGACTAGCTATATCCTTTCTAGGAGTTAATATAGATGTTATCAGTGTCTGGCTGCGTATGCTCTTTGCATTAGGGTTTCCCCCAGCATCTGAAGATACGCAGTGAGTAAAACTGCAGAATGTTACCCAGCTTTGACCTGTCGAGGCAACAGCCAAGAATGAACTCCCTAGTCCCAGCTCTCCTATCTCAGTAAGTCACCGAGACCGGGAATAACTCTCACTGAGTTATCTGGGAAGCGTGCAGGTGCCAGATGCAGTCCAGCGTCCTGCCTCAGGTAGGCAAAGGGCACAGCCCGCCGTGCTTCAAAACCCTGCGGGAAGTAGCCAAGGAGGAGGAGTGCGGGCAGAGTTAGAGAGCACCCCTTTACTTCCAGCCCCTGACTTGTGTCCTGAACCGTTGTTCGAGCACAACTCTCCCATCAGACGAGAAACATGAGAAGCAGCAGGGCTGCAGCAGTGCTCTGAGACGGGCACGTGCTTCGAGCCATGTGCAGAACAGCTTTTTTGGTTAGACAATGCTATGGGGAGCTTATATTAGAAAATAGTGATTGATATATTTTTTTTTTTAAGTATGCTTAAGGTCTTCTAATGAGACCTGATTAACAGGTTGACCGGGGGCTCATCAGCTGCTGACAGATTGGACCTTCAAGCCTCAGGGCTGCTTGGAGGGTCTCAAAGGAACCTTTAAGGTGTGCAAAATCATGGGCTTTCTTCAAAATCTTCACCTATGTTACGTATAAATTAAACTTGTTTCACTAGAAGTATTGTTTTTTCCTGGTCACAAAGAAGCTTACCAGCAGAGCCAAGCTTCCTCTGAATGTGGGAACTCGCTAATCTGAACATCACAGTTGTCTGCTTCAGGTTTGTGACTCAGTGTGATAGATAAGCACAGGGGCACTGTTTGGGTGTTGTGTGAGATGGAGCCGAGTGTGTTGTTTTCCTCTCTTCTGTGTTCAGGTGAAGATTGACCTTTCTAGATGTTTCACTATTAATTCTAAGCATGCCTTACAATGCAGCCCTAAGTGCCTGAAAACAGCGCAGGGGAGACACGAGGATAAACTGGGGCAGTACAGACGTACTTCGTGTTAGCATTGTGCTTTGACACACCGAGAAATACTTCAGCAGGCCCCATTAAGCTGCTGTGTGCTTTTGAATGTATTTTATTTTCAGTAAGTGCTGATTGTCAAGACACGTGTATAAACAGAAACTTTTTCCTTTGTAATCTGTCTCTTCTTCCTGCGTGATTCATTAATTGATGCATCAGCAAATTGATGCATTTCCCCTCTTCTTGAGGGGAACGTGTTAATGCCCCCTAATTGCTTTTATTTTGTTGGCATGGCTAAAGGGAGGTTTTGAACCTCCTTGGGGCTCTGATTTCTGCAGGTTTGGATTTACATGTGCTGGGGATCTGTGCAATTTGAGGTGAGCCACTGGTGTGGTAGCCCAAATTCAACTTCTTGAGCAAAGCTGCTGGGTGTGCCTCACGTTAGTGACTCGCCCGATGCAGTGGATCTGGTCAGTCACCAGTAGCTGTTGGTCAGAGTCTTCTAACTGGATAAAACCAGATAAGTAAATGAATCGTAACAGCATTGATCTTTGCCTCCTGCGGAATTAATTGCGGGAGGAATGAGACAGAAATGTGATCTCATCAACTTGTGGAAGCCGTTTAACAGGCTGCGATGGGAAAAGGGAGAGGGGTCCTCTCCATAGGTCTCAGCTTGCAGGCCTGGTGTAGTTTGGCTGATGGGTTTAACGGGAAAAGGGCTTAATTATTTCTTTAACATGTATTTTCTAGTATTTAAATGGTCGATCAGCTTCCTTCCCCTGCTGCATCACAGAAACTGGTCTCAGCCAGCTTGGAAGCGCACGTTTTTGGAGATTCTTTGTGAAAAGGAGATGCTTCTTTGTGTCGGCTAGGTGCTAAAAGAGCAGGAGAGCTCTGAGACAAACCAGACATAGCTGACCTCAAACGATTTCCAGAACAAGAAATAACTCTTGTGCCACACTCACCCTTTTGGAGGGGAAGTGACAGACAGGAGCGAGGCGATCGTAGGCAGTTACGCTTTTGCTTGGACCCCTTCTTTCCAAGCCAACTGTTGTGAGAACTGCACCTATTACAACGTGCTTGCAAGTGTTTTTCTGCTTCAGTTATAGGAACAATAGTGTCCATCTCTGAATCTAACACAGCCAAGCCAGTTCTTTTACTCAGGTATTGTACCACGTAATAGCAGGTAGCGCTATGTACGTTCCCACGAGGAACAGAGCGTTTTTATGGGTGCTTTTCTGTCCTGTTTGTGGTTGTCTGTAAGTCTGTGCACAGAGCATTACTGCTTCGGGCTTTCTGGAGATTCCCACAGATAACCCAAGGCAGTGATGTGTCACCATGTGCTCTGAAACTGAGAAACACTGAATAACACCTTTTTTAGAGATTTGTTTTCCAATCTGAAACTGATCTGATCGAGCTCATGCCTTGGCGGGGTGGTGTCTGTCTCGAGCTGCCGCAGGGCAGACGGACAGTGCTTGCCAGGTCTCTGGTGTGACAGTGCCCATTAATGTGAAATAACACCAGTGTTGGTGTCTTGAAGAGGCATTTCAGTCTTTAGTCATCCTCCAGCTCAGGCGGCTTGTTCTGCTGAAGTACGGAGCCAGATCGCCCTTTCTGAACGCTCGGCTCTTGACTTTGAGCTTTCTGCATGGTTTGCTCCTAGTGCTCTCACATATTAGAGTGCAATAAGTACTAATGTGGGAATCCATTGATAAAACCTAGGGCGTTCGAAACTGCTAGTCATTGCTCATCCAAAGAAAAGCTGATGATTTTTTCCACAGGAGCCAGAATTAGAGCCTGGATCTGGTAGAGCAGCAGGCACTTAACTGGAGGCAGTGGCATCAGTCTGGAGTCATCTGGGAGCGTCCTGGAGCTTTTCCATCCCTTGCTTCAGCAATATTTTCCACTTTACTGATTTATTGCTGTCCCAGATGCCAAACTGCTAAATATTAACAATCTTCCTGGGAAGCTGAAACATGCCATTCAGAAAGTGTGGGAGCAGCTTGGGCGGTTATATCTTTCCAGGTGACCGTATAGGAAAGTACCTATCTTTTCCATACTTGCCTAGTGCGGTGGTAGGAGTGGCAAGTCCCGTTAAACTCTGTGCTGTTATGACCATGCCAAACAGAGGAGTGAAACCAAGGAGGGAACATGAGGAGTTTGCAGCATGCTTTGGTAAGAGATTCTTCATTACATCTGCGATCACTGGGCAGACAAGGTAGATTGGGTGCTTATGTGAGAACTTGTGCTGCTTTCATGCATGAATAGAGACTATTCTCTTGTCTTTGCTCAGATACCAAAGTCCTGTCTGTGATAGTTCAACAGCACAGGAGAGCTTGCTGTCCCCTTGGGTTAGAGCCCGTGGTGTATCTCAGCAGCCTGCCAGGGCTTGACTTCTGCGTGCTGTCCTGGGGGGGCAGAGGAGAGGGAGATGGAAATGTCATCTCTGATCTGGAGTGAAGCTTTGTGATCCCCACGTGTGATCTGACAGCGAGACGGTGAATGCCGCTCCCCAAAATGTACCTGCAGCCATTTGGGCTGCAGCGGGACTCCAGCCTGGCCTCGGACTGCGTAGCCTGTATGTGGTTTGTCTCCCTAAAGAGTTTTCCAGGAATACTGAAAATGGATTTAAAAGGTCTAAAGAGCAAATAACTAATGATTCTGAGGTATCTGTGTAGTAAACACTTTCTCCTGGTGGCGATGATCGGAGGATTGCTCATGTGCCCTAGGGTTTGGGGGACTCGAGGGTTTGGAGAGTGGGAAGGCTGACGCGTTTTCCTCCAGCACTGGCATTTGCTCCCCCCATCTTCTCTCTGTATTTTGTTTCGGAGGTCCTCAGCTGGACCATCAGAGTGTAAAGCCTTTGCTGGCCTGAGGATGCCGTGAGTGGGAGTTGCCACATTTCTTAATTGCTCTGGGAATTTCTTTTTAGTTGAATCATTCACTGCTGCCGCTTGGGTCTGGTGAAAAGCAATTCCTGCATGTATCGCAGCAGCCTCGCTGAACGCCTGCTGCATGTTGGAAAAGGTGCTTCATTTGCACGGTCAGAACAGCCTAATGTGAACTTGTTTCCTCCACAATATTTTTGTTTTTTGGCTTGCTGTTGGGTGATTCATCCTTGCCGGTCTGCTGGCATTCTTTATATAAACAAGTGGCTTAAACTGAGGTTTAGAAAATAGTTATATGAGGCCATATTGGGGTCTGATAGCACTTCTTGATCTTGGGAACCGTTGTCTTAAGCCAAAGTCTCGCCCAGACCCTGTGGTGTCGTCTCTTCATGTAAAAAGTCTACTGAGTGCACACATGTCCTTAGAAATCAAAGTCCTGAAGAGAAGCAGGTTTTGGTTTCCGTTGCTTCCCTCACCTTCTGCTGTTCATTCCTCCAGCCTCAGGTACTGGTGAGTTGGAATCCAGTGCTTCTGTGCAGTAATTCTGCTCCAAAGGCATTTCTATCGTATCAGTGCTATCTTGTGTCGCAGATGGTAAGAGCTGTTAATTGCCACAACAACAAAAAAATCTAAATGCAGGAGGTTTTAACTTACACCTTGGCATCTGCTGTCCCTCAGCAGGGGTGTGTGTTGAGCTGTAGTCTGTCCTCAGAGCCTTATCATAAAAGCAGAGCAGCCTGTTCCAGAAAAGCATACCTGTCACTTAAATACTTGCTGTTCTCAGCCACCACAGATTTTTCTCTAAATGTCACTGTTTATCCTGTTTAGAATTAAAGCACACACCTCTGCCCATTTCCTCCTTCCTTTTGTTATCGAAAATAATCCTGCCCGTTTCTGATAGTCAATCAGTGTTTCCCTTTGCTTAACTTTATTTGACTTGCTCCTTCTGGCTGTCCAGAACAGGACTTTTCTGAAAGCACAGAATCCTCCTGACTTCATTTGCCGTAAGTTACACTGCAACACAAACCCGATCTTTTTGCAGCGAGGGTGAGCAGCTCCTGTTGAGCGTGGAAGGTGTGGACACGGCGGGCGTGCAAGGGGGCTCTGCAGAAACTCCTTCCTCTTCTCGTCAGCGAGGCGGCTCTGCGTATAAATGCTTTGGCAGGAACTCGGGTACCCTTTTTAAAATTTGAGTTGTGCTTGGACTGGAGGAAGGAGGTTCAGTCCAGATTGATTTAGCTTGTGGGGGCAGGGAGGAATTGGCTGCTCCTGAGTAGAGTCACTTGCAGTGATGCTGTAAAGATGCAGTTACAGCCTTGTTTGATCTGCTTGTGGTGCATGGGGGCTCTTGACCACACATGTTAATCATAAACCAGCCCTCGTTTCACTACCAGCCCCTTGCAATCTCCTATTAATCTTTCTTGTTAAGGAAGGGGGGTGTGTGAAATTAACCTACTCTTAAAAAAAGTATTCATTTTTAAAAGTGCTTCAGTGCACAGAGCTGTGGTGATTTAAGAGAAATCAATGTAACAGTTATTAAATTATATGCAAGACTTGGTTCTGACTGAAATGAAGAGTTTCCTGGAATAAGAAACGTCCTGGAACTTCCTATCGCTGTCCTGGAGTTACGTCTACAGGGAACACAGATATTAAAATCAATTTGAAGACAATTAACTGGCTCTGGTGCCTTTGAAGCGTTTCACGAACAAGTTGCTTTACATGCTCATGTCTTTGTTTGTGCACTCCGGGGTTGGGGTTTTGGCTGACTTAATTACACTTTAAAAACACTTTTGGTGAGATGCCTAACACTTACTTCAGGCCTCGGTTTAGAAAAACGAAGGCTGTGATTATAACGGCTCATCTGACCTAGTTACAGTAAGTGCGGTGAAATTGTGTTGGTGATGACAGCGTGCGCTCCCCGGCAGGACGGCCACGAGCGCGGTATTTGCGTGTCTGCCACTGCCCTGCTCTCGGCGTGGGCTCCTGCCTCGCCACGCGTAGGGTGCCTGGGTGATGATACATCAGCTTTGAGATGATCCACCAGATAACACGGCCACGCACCTGCCTGAGCTCCCAACTTGGAGCTGAGTGAGTATCGCCGTCGGTGTGCGAGGAGACAGTGGCATCAGCCCGGGCTGTCGACACGTGTAAAGGGTTTGGGTGCTTGGGTTGTGAGCTGTGTGATGGTGAGCTGTGCTGGAAACAGCCACACCGGTAGCTGGTCAGTGCCGGTGCGCTGGGTTCACAGCAAAGGGCCAGACCAGGCAGGTGTGTGCGGGTGCTGCAGCCCTTTCCTGAACTGCAGGGCTCGGACACCAGCGCAGGATTCACTGACCGAGCGCTCGGTTTGCTCTGATCGTCTGATTTAGCCCCCCTGAGCTAGTTACTGAGGAGGAGGGGACAGATCTGGGATGCAGCTGACGTTATTCTAAAGCAACGTCTCCTTTTGGTTGGATGAACTGTGCTTTGGGAGTAAATCTTTCCCTTCCGTGTACAAGAGGAGCTCTTGGGACTATCTCAGGCAGAGATACCTGTGGTTAAGTGAGAGTAATTCTGCTTTTGGGGCATAATTTGTTGTCAATTGTGCTTGGCTGCAGATTGCAGGAGCCAGCCAAGATGCCCATGGCCCTAGGGAAGGGGGTAGAAGGGCCTGGAGGGCACTGGCATCTCCCCTGTTCCAGACTTGTTAGTTTTCATCTGTATTGCTATCTTCAAACAGTGGTGTCTACCTCTGGGCAGGAGAGAAGGCGCAGGAGGCGATGGAGAACTGCCTTCTGAAGTTCTTGGCAAGCACTGTTCTCTGCCTCCTCCCCTTCGTAAAGCTAACAAAAGCGGGAAAAGTACTGATCTGAAACACAGAGTGCTCTTAAAAAAATGCTGGTAATATAATTTAATAGCAGACCACTGGGAGATGTTTTAAAATAGATGCTTTAATTCCAAGCAGAATCGGTCTGAGTCAGTCTGATTGAGCGAGTTTCCCCCTCTCCAGTTCTGTAGGTGGTCACTGTGTGTCCTGATCTGTAATGCGCTCAAAACACCAGCGGTCCTACCACAGCAGCCCCCACGAGAAATGCTGCCTCCGACACCCGCACCTTCTTCAGTCGCTTTTCTTTCCCTGGCCTCGTATGTTTGCTGTTCCCCGAGTCGCAGCATCTCTCTGCTGGCTGCCATGCGCTGGTCTCCTCCAGCTTTCAGGATCACCCGCAAGAGTTTACTTTCTCGCTGGCTTTCCTTTATGCTTCACAAGTTTTCCTGGTTTCTCCTTCAATTTTAAGGCTCTCTGCACTCCCACCAGCATGGGAGATCCCCTCTGCGCTTGCTCGGTGGCAGGCTGTCTGCTGGTCCTCTCCCCATTCCTGAACAAGCAGCAATTGCCTTCCAAATTTCCAGTCCTCAAGGGATGCATGTGCTGGCAGGGCTTGCTAATCTGAACGCCCCCCTCACACACACGGAATTTCAGCTCTGGTTATAAAATACCTACCAGCTGCTTTGTTATCCTTGTTCTTAGTGTCTGTTTTAAAAATAAACCATTTGTGGTCTCAAACTTGTCAAAGCCTCTCGGTGCAGTCGCTCACCGCGCACCTTGCTTCCTCTCGCTCGCTTTTGAAACTAGAGCAGAGGCTGCCCTGTGCGTGGCAGGAATGGCTCTGGGTTCTCGAAACAGCCAAAATGCAAAGCAAAGCTTTGCACCCAGCTGGGTGAAACCAGTTGTGTCATGGGAACAGGAAAAGCGAGGCACGGTCTGTCTGTCTCTCCCATCTTTCATCCCTCTGAAAAAAACCAAAACCCAACCCTGTTAGGACAAACCAAAAAAGTACAGATATTCAGTACTCTTCCACCCTTTAGCTACTCTTAGACTTTATTTTTCCAAGACACGTTACTGTGATGTGATTATACATCCTAGTCACTGCTCGGGTATCCCTCCCGCGTGTGCAGCTGCCTGCTTGCATGGGATGGGTACCCAGCAGCTTGGCTTGCAGAGACGTTCAGGGGCCTGATGGCTTTTTTCACAAGTGTCTCACCGGGTCGGGAAGCCAAGCCTGGAGCGTGCTTGGATACGCCTGAATATCCCATCTTTTGGCAGCTAAGTATTTCAGGAAATTTAGTCTCAGACTCTTTGGTTGCGTGAGGGTGATGAGCTGCCAGGTCTCCTCCTGTGCAGGTGTATTAGTCCATACTGATTTGTATCTGTGCTTTCCTAGAAGTTCAGCACATGCTTTCAAGAAACAATGAGTGCGTTCAGGAAGCTGTCCTGTAGGTCAGTGATAGGAGGTGGTAGAGGATGCTGTGAAGGTTACCCAACAAAATAACTAACTGGGTGGTACATTTCAGGTTTTGCTGGAACCCGGTAAGTCAAATTAATGTGATTGCTGGAATAATTCTGCTTTCCTGTCCCTGTCTGTCAGCGTGCGTGTTCGTGAATTAATTGTGGAGAGTAGAAATGCTGTGGCATGCCTTCTCCCCTAGGACAGGTTGTTAAAATTCCAGGTGGCGGTTTCTCAGTGGGTTATCTTATCTTCTGTGATTATATTACTGTGGTCTTGCAAAATCAGTTTAGCAGTCCTGGTTATCTATAACAATGTCATACGTACGTCTTGCTTCCTTTTGGCGGTCCCGTTTTGTCGCCTACATTTTGTCCTGTTTGTCCGCTGACAGAAAAGGAAGGGGAAATAAACCACCTGCTTTTTTGAAGGTTGCATAAATAGCAAGACCTTGGTAGTCTTAGGCAAGCGGTGGTGGTTTAATCAAGGGCACACAGCAAGGCAGTCACCAGCAAGTCACTAATTAAGATATTTCAAAAATGTATTTAGTCTCTTCGCTTCAAACGTATCATTAATGCACCTATCCCAAGCTCCAGGGCACTACCAGCTAATTAAATACAATCAAATTCAGATAAAAGCAGCAGTGAAAACCCACTGCCTTTCTCCACCCCAAACCAGCTGCCCACAGAAACCAAATGCTTCATTTTCACCACAGTTCCTGCAGAATGCCTCTTCTGTAGCAGCACTCGTGTAACTGCTGCTCGCAGCCTTCACCCGGAGGTAAACGTGCTCTGGTAACAGGGAGAGCCCAGCAGCGATGCTCCAGCTCCTCCCGGGACGAGGGCTGCGGGGGCTGCCCTCTCCTCGCTTTCCCTGACCGTGGCACCAGCATCCCTGGCTGCAGCCTGACTGCCTGGGGGAAAGGCGTTTTTCTTTCCCATTTGCTTATTGAAAAAACTCTTCTGGACTAGGTGTTTTGCGTGACGGAATGTGGATCCTCATTATTAAGGGCTATTAATGTATTAATCCCCGTGGAACCCCTGTGCTGCAGTTGGTTGTGCCAGGTACTCGGCTGCCCTTGGAAATGAGCCCTGTTGTGGGTTTGCCACCTGCGGGTGGTTTTCTAGCCCCGGGACCCAGTGTGTCTGTCTTGCAGGAGCTCCCTCCTCACCAGATGTTGTAAAGCAAAACTACCCCCCTCCTTGTCTCCTCTGATTCTCAGAGGGGTTGGAGAGCACCTCATTTTCTGCTCTCACCTCTTGCAGGCCTGGGAGGGGCTTTGCTGTCTTCTGTCGCTCCAAAGTTTTGTTTTTTTGAGAAGTGCCTCGCAACGTGGGATTTTCCAGCAGTTCTCGGCACGAGGCCCCAAGAGCACTTGCATCAGCAATGACAGCCGGCACCAAGCGCTGGCTCTAACGCAGAACGGGGACGAGCTGCGTGTCACTTGAAGCCATGCCATGGTTCTGTGGAAAGACTCGGAGCAGGAACGGAGAGATCTGCGGCCAGTGCTCCTCTCCCTGTCCTCACCGTGTGCACCTGCACTGCTGGGTTCATGCTTTGCCGGATTTGCTGGCCAGGTTGAGTCCCTCTCCCTGCCCTCCTCGGTGGCACGGCTGCCCAAGAGCGTTTAGCACCGAGCCTTGCCGAAGCTGTACTCCCGGACACGGAGTGGTGCAGCGTCCAGCCCGGGTCTGAGCCGGAGCAGCCCGTGGGCACTGCCTGGGGAGCTCGGGGGGACCAACCCTGCGGCCGGAGCCCAGCACCGGTGCTGCCGCCGGCTGTGCTAGGGAGAAGCAAACAGGAACCTCTTGCACCCAAAGCAAACAGAAAAATTCTCATGGTTTTTCTGCAGGGAGGTGGGTCCTCTGGCAAGTTCACTTCTCCTTCAGCCTCGGGCTGTGTTGGAGCAGACTTTCCTTAAGCTTACGATGACTGAACCCCTTTCAGATGCCTTTTTTCTCTTCCCTACCAGAAATGGTGCTTTGTTACCAAAACTGTTAAATAAAGTCAGAAGCGAAGGCCTTGGAAAAAGAAGGCAATGTTCCTGGACACAGAAAAATCACAATGATCTAGGAAAGAAAGTGAAGAAAATGGCTACTCCTTTTTATTCTCTAATTGCAGTGTTTGGGGTGGGGCAGGTACTGAGGACAAAAGAAAGCACATGGCTCTTGGGGAGGGGGGAAAGCTGGGAATACTTCTCATCATCTTTTTTAGTTTGGTTACTTCATCTGAGCCCCTGAAATCAGGAGGGCAGGAGCCCCCCAGCCCCAAGGCAGGGGCTGCTGTGGGGGAAACAGGGGTGTTTTCTTTGGTGGACGGGGGGGACGAGCCAAGAGGAGCCAGGCTCCTGCCCGGACCTCTCCTGGCCCGCGTCTGGCCGCGCCGCCGCGGAGCACAGCTTTGTTTACAGTGTATCTGTGGTTGAATTACACCACATACAGTAATTCTCATCGTATTGCCAGTAATTTCACTGACTTACCAAGCAGGCATCATTTCCTGAAAGTCAGCCCTTGTACTTAGAGGAAGTACGAGCACTCTCCTTCATGACTAAACACTATATGCAAATTTCCACAGGCTTAGGACAGACGCACTGTATGGCTGTCCTTTTTTTCCTCCATTTTCACTCCTTTCTTCTGCATGTTAATTTTTAAAAGCCCTTGATGAGCTCTCTTCCTGGCTGTTGCTGCTGTCGCGGTCATGAATGAGGACCTTTCTCCATTATATACTGAAAAAGCTCACCTCACTGCTACATCCACGTCCTGCTCTGCCGACAGCAAACTGAATGCTGTTTTAAAATGTCCCAAATGCAGTTCTGGCTAAAGTTCCCATCTCTCTACAAGGTAATGCCTGATTTTTCTTTTTTTTCCCCTCCTCCTTGGAATTCCCAGTGTGTTTTGTTTGTGAGGGAAGCCAGCTCCAGCTGCTCCCCCGGGCTTGTGTGTCCCCCTTAATTTTTGCAGTGGCAGCAGAGGTTTAGGGGCGATGACTCTCGATGCAAGGCAGTGGGAGCAGATTTACCGTGCCGAAGATGCGATTTGTGTTTTTCTGAAACATGTGGTACTTGGAGACTGTTCTGTCGGTTAGAACTTGGGCGCTAACTGTGAAACTTGGAGGAAGAGGAGCTCTGTGGAGAATTGATTGGTGTGTTTATGTAGTTGTGATAGCTTTCAGGAGTTTTATTTTTAAACCAGATGCTGGGTACAGAAAAGCAAGGGAACCGCTTGCCAGCCAGAACACTGAACCCTTAAGACTGCAAGTTTATTGCCCCATATTTAGAAAGACTTTGGGTTTTGGCAGCTAAAAGATTTTCTTTTAGTGATCGACTGCTTACATTGCAGCTGTTTAGTTCTTGATTCTGTCTTTCCTGAAACATAACTTGCTTAAACTGATTTTTGAGACACCAAATTTTTCTTTGTCTGGCAGTGTAGCTTTGTTTGTGTATGTATGTTTGTGTGTGCCTGTGTGTATGTACTTTTTTTTTTTAAAAAAAAAACCCTATCAACTGTGTGCTGTGTAGCAAAGCAATTGATAGTTGCTGTGCAGGAGGAGTATTTGTTTCCTCTGTGTCTGGATTGTGAGCAAATAAACGATTTATACTGATGGCTTGATGGCCAAAAATATTTTTAGGATGCGTGTCTCTTCTGTATTTAGTCTTCACCTGTTCTTTCATTATTTTTAACAAAGACTTTGTTTTGGCTAAAGGAACTGAGCTGTTTCCAGTGGCTGGGAGAAAGAGGGTTAAGTGTTTGGGTTGTTTTACCCTGATTTTTTTTTCTGATCTTTCCTAGGGAGTTAATTCTTGGTTTGATAGCTTTTCTGTTTTGGGATAACGACAGAAATAGCGTGCCATAGTAGCATCAACTGGCGATTCATTTGCACTCACGGTTTAGAAGTCCGGCAAATGATTATCATTGATTTATCAAGTTACTCGCTAGAGCATCTTCTGATATGAAGACCAGACAATGATTTGTGATCCTCCATCTCCCGTTCTAGTATGTTGATGTTATTTCAACTTCAATGTATAAAAAAAAAAAAAACAAAACACGCTGGTGAGACCCACAGCCAGCAGCTGTGCATAGCCTCTGGATGGGCTCGCTCTTGACCCCTTATAAAATTCTCTATTAAGCGGTCACCCTGCTGTAAGGGAATCGCCCTTTTGCCATTTTATAGCAGGCCTCTATAAACTTCATCTCTGACTCAAGCAGTAAGTTCTGAACCGTGTTTTCACAGCAGACTTCAAGGTCTCTGTGTCGATCTTTCTGTAACGGGAGAAACTGGGAAAAGTCTGTGCTGTGAGACGCAGCACTCGGGGTTGACGTCTTCAAGCTAGCATTTCACCTGGGTGTTCGCTGTCCCGGGGCAGAGAAGTGTTTAACAAAGCAGGCTGAAGAGATGGAGGCAAAGCAGGTCTGCCAGCCCCCTGCAGTAAAATTCTCCTACCAGCAATGATCTGCAGCGTGCTGTCTGGATTTTGGTTGCATGCTATGCTAAATTGGAGGGAGGGAACCAAAAAATCCAGGGAAAAAACCCCAACTCCCCCAAAAACAAATAGCCTAATTCCAGAAATAAGATTTACGTAGAGAACGGTTGCAGAATAGCATTTGAAATAAAGATCCTGCCTTGTGGGAAAACTTCCATCTGTTGCAGAAGTTGGACTTCCACTGAAATATAAAATAAGTGCTATTACTGTAAAAACCTCTTATTTCCGATGAGAAAATTTTAAAATTCTTATTAATCAGTCTTAAACAGGGACAAAATAACTCACTTCAAATCCTGACAGCCGAGACGGGTGACCTCTCTGGAGTGGTTTCACTGAGCAGCTTCTCAAGCTCATCAGAGCGTCCGAAAAGCAGAAGCAGCGCTTTCCAGATCTGGGAGCTGGCTTTGCGGTCCCTCGCTCGGCTCATCGCCCCTTTCCAGCGCTTGCTGCACCTGTAACCTTCTCGCTCTTCATGGTTTCTTGGGCCGTCTCTTCTACCCGAAACGTCTTCATCTCCTTTTCAGCTGCTTCTGTCTGCGCGTCGGGGGCTCGGCACCTCTTGGCTGAGGGTCTCTTCTGGCTGGGATCAGCTGTAGCTGGTGTCAGAGTATCAGCGGGTCTGACAGTGGCTGTATCCCGTTGAGGAAAGGAGACCGTTTGCTCACTCTTATTTCATGAGCTGATGGTTTAGGTGATGATCCTTCCTTCCCCTTGAGGAGAACTAAGGTAGCTGCTCCTGTTTGCTCCATATAAAGCAGTGGAGTAATTAGTCAAGGCATGGTTTATAATGACACAGGCTGTAGTTATCAGTATGGCCTTGTATTAAACAATTAACTGCATTTTGTATATAAGCAAGTCTAATTTACTGGGGTTGTGGTGTAAGCTGTTCAGGGCGGGGATCTATCACATTACTAGTTTTAGTGCTCTTTAGATAACGTAGATAGGTAAGACAAATGGGAGAGTCTGCAAGTTTGTGACCAATAATACTGCCAAGAGGATGGGCTCACTGAAGTAATTTCCAGGACTAATATTATCCTCCCTCTGACTTGGCAGCCGATTTCCTCTTCCCCATTTCACAGAATCATTTGGTTGGAAAAGACCAGTCCAGTGCCGCGAGCAGAGGGAGCGGTGGTGGAGATGGTGGGGCTGGAGCCTTCGCTGGGGGATTGAAGGGGCCGTGGTCATGTTGTCCGAAAAGCGGATTCTTTACCCGGCGTGCAATCAGCCAATTCTCACACACTCGGGAGAGATATTGCTTTATTGCGTTTCTGCGCAGACGTGGGCGCTGGGTGGTAATTCCACACAGCTAGCACCCCCACAAAAAGTTTCTACAGTAATTTATACATACCGTTACATCATATACGCCTATCTAATACATATTCATTAAACTACCTTAGCATTTTCTTTTTCCATTGGCCTATGTCTTCTCCACTTCGATTTAAAGCTACAGTGTGATTTTAATTCACTGCGCGTGCTCAAGGAGAGTGGGGGGTTAGTCCTCTTGGCCTCGAATTGGGTCGGTGGTCGTGATCTCCCCTTGCTGCAATTACCTTTCCCCTAGTGACTGCGTCGTCTTCTTGACACCAAATTCCTGGTGAAGATAGAGACGTCTCCGGTCCTATCTTTGCTATTCCTTCGAGTGTTCCCAAATAGTTCTTTGGCGGTTACTAAGGCCCTGGAATGACTTGTTACACAGCTTAGAGATTTAGCACTTCACCTCTTACTCTATCCTTTTAAGGTTTCTACGTACGCCATGCCACATACATCACAATTCCCTTACAAAATGCATGAAACTTGTCTACTTCAGGCTACAATCCGATATCAGTCAGGAAGGCGGAGGGCGCTTGCCGGGGTATCTCGGGTTGTGTTACGGTGCTTTCACACATCCCGTTGCTATTCCAGCCCGGCGCTTTCCTCTCTTCAGGACCGTAACGGGCAATGGCCGCTCTAGTCTGCTCTACAGCCGTCTTGTTGCCATGCCTATGTGTTTGCAGACGTTTCCTCCTGAACTGATTTCTGCCAGTGGTATTTGCAAATGAATAAAACCTGCACAGAAGTGTCTGGCTGTGGCTCAGCGATGAGACCGGGTGGGGATCTGAGACCATGCAACTCCTTGGGATGCTGCTGCCGCTGTCCCTGGGTGATGAAGCCCTCAAGTGAAATGCTGTCAGTTAAATGCCAAAGTAGATCCATGTGACAAAGTTTTTCGTAATGAAAAGGAAAAAAACTCAACCTCCCCTGGCTAAACAAAGCTGGGTTTGCCTCGCAACTCCAGCCTTCTGGTTTAGCGCTCTCTTGCCTGTAGCATGGTATCTCCCAGGCCTGCCCGTCCTTGAGAGAGGAAAAACGTGCTTCTCCTCTCAGCATGCAGATTATAATAAATGCCTTTCATCTTTTCCGTTTCACATCAAGGGTGATGATGTCTCCTCTTGCTTGTTATGAATAGGAACTAGTTCTTGCACCTCCTCATGTGATCGGAGCTCCGAGGGCTTGTTGGGAGCAAGCTTCTGCTCTTCCTCCCGCCTACCGAACATCGTGTGACATGTACGAGGTGGCCAGGCCCGAGGTGTGCTTTTTTTAGTTTTGCATCCAGGATCTCCCCAGGCACCTGTGAAAAGTTAGCACGTCTGCATCTCGGGACCGGCTGCGTAACCAGTCGCCGTTCATTGCCTGTGGACAAAGCACTCGTACCATCACGGATTTCGAGTGGGAGCGTTGTAGTTCCAGGTCCACGTCAGGAGCTGTTTGTGTCGCTGTGTTGTGGTGGGTACTCAAAGCAGAAAACAGCTGTTGCTTCGAGTGCTGGGCTTCGAAAGAAACTTCTTCAAAGCAGTTCTTATGAGCCTCTTGATATCGGTCTGTATTTATCCTCTGTGTAGTATCCAGACTGTCAGACGCCCTAAGTGGAGTTTCCAGCTGCTTCGGGTCCTCTGCTGCATAAGTCCAGTGTATCAGGTACCAGAGCAGAGGGGTGAAGGAGCAGTCCGATGGCTGCCTGTCCATCTCTCTCCCCCTCCTTTCTGGAGGCCAGAAGAGTTGCTACAAAATTGATCTAAACCGTTTTATACCAGGCGTGATATAAGAGAGGAGTGTTAGCGAATTGTCAAACTCTCTTCCTAAGCCCAGATGTCAATGCTCTCTGCTTTACCCGTGTCCCGCTTGGATCTGAAGAGGTGTGGTAGCACAGGGGTGTAGATCGTGGTGACGGTCCAGAGGCTGTTGAACTCCTGCAGCGCTTGTTCTTGGGATCTTGAGTCCAGAGGAAGAAGCAGAAGGGTGGTGAGGACAGCAAGGGGAGATGATGGCTTGTTTCAGCAGCGCAGCGGTTCAAGGTAGTCAGCAAGTGTCTCTGCGGAGGACTGGAAGGTTGAGAGAGGCTACAGACCTTGGGAGGTGGGAGTTAATGGAAAAAAAAAAAATCTCAGTAGCATGAACAACGTTAGCTTGAATCCCACATATACTGCCTGTACAGTCTAGATCAGGAGCTTAAGGCTGTGGGAGGTAGACAGACAGGTTCCTGCAGGGTGCACAAGGCACTTGCTCTGGCCAAGAAATGTCATATTTACCCAAGCGTTTTCCTGCTTTCTCAAGTGTGAAACAGAGCCCCATTTCCAGAGATCACTTAATTCTGAGATGATAAATCTAGGTGCCTACTTCAGTCTCTGAAAAGCCTTGGGTTTCCGAGTAATCCTAAAATAGCCGCAGAAATATCAAGAGTAAGCGCCACACAGGAAACGCTGCCCGTCTGCTGGTGGGCTGACAGCAGCGGTGTCACGTCGAGCACAAGTACCCGGTGCTCGCAGGAGGGTGTCCTGCCCTTTCTCCTTGAGCCTTTGGGTCCACCCAGTTGGTTTTTGATGAATACAAACTTTACACATCGTGCCTGTAACCCCTGTTACCGCTTGCCTTCGCTTTAGTGCATCGGTGCTCTCGCACAGCTGCCAGCGCCTGTACCCGTGGCTTCGGAGTAGCGACTGTCTTCTTGGGTGCCAAACAAGACGTATCTAGGAAGAAGGTGAAGGGAACGTGTGCCGATGGCTTTAAACACCGCAAAAACATAACTTTTGATAGCGATCGGCGGGGAGTCTGACCCAACTCTTGGCCTGAAGCCCTTGGGAATAGCGCGAGCAGGCTCAGCTGTTGGTGATTTTATGTCAGGCAGGGCTAAGTGACTTTTTAAAAATCTTTGGCTGCCTTTCTGCCTTGTAGTAGGAAATTGGCCCTTGACTGGAAATGAACAGCGATTTCTCTTCGTATCAGACACTGCGGCTCTCCTGGCAGCCGTGCTGCGGTATTATCGCACTCATTTGGTTATCTGGCCTAGCGGAGAGCTTGAGCTGGCTGTGTGCTGACAAACCCGACCCGTGTGAAGAACCACAAAACCAATTTGTGTTGGCAGAGTCCTATGGGGCACCAAGAAAGATCTGTTGGTCTGTCTGCATATTCCTTTGGGACAGAGGCACGTCTCCAGCAGGACCTGTGTGCTGGAGCTTGGTGTTTTGAAGTACGTTGCTCTTCAGGAAACAGCAGACAAAGTTTTTCTGCTTTGAAAAAGCTTGAAGGTGGTATTTGATGTGGAAGGAGAGCTGAGGTGATGTGATGGAGTCAGGGAAGGTGCAGTGCTCTGTGCCAGAGCTAAGGATGCTATAGTGTAAGAGTGGTTTTTGGCTATTGGTGCTTGCCACCTGAAATTTGAAAAACCAGACAAGGAATTGATGATAGGGAGGGGACTGAAGGCTCTTCCTGAGCTAGAGTCCGCATGACTCAAACCAACATCATCGCTGGTTTGGCACAAAATAAAACAATTGTAAGCTGTCTCAGCACAGGCACCAGAAAAAGAACAAGGGCAGAGCCCGATCCTCGTCACCGAAGCACATTCCCTTCTTGTCCGGACTGAGGCATGCCCTTGGGAAAAGGATTGGTAGATTTACCAAGATTTATCTAGATGCAAATCTAGATGACACTAGCGCTCCTTCCCCCTGCTCCTGGCAGCCTTGTTTGTGCAGAACCTGGCATGAGGAGACTAATTTTTTCCGAAGCCTCCAGGTATTACTGTGTTATAAATTGCAATTAAACAGCTGTGTCCTCGTCAGGCGTAGCTGGTACTCTGTGGGCTTCTGTGCATGAATGAAATACTTGAGTCCTTCGGGTGTTCGGCTGAGGACTTTTCACCCCTCAGCAGTCTTTTTAGCCAAATACAAAGTTGAGGGGACTGATGTCTTGTTCAACTCCTTTCTTCCGCTCCTGTATGCAGAGATGCACGGTCTGAGTTAGTCTTGAACGTGTACCGGCACTTCTGTCCTGTCAGTGTTTCCTACTTTTTCAAGAAACTGAGGTTTTAAAACAGCTGCTTAGAGCGTGTCCTCATTTACAAGTTAATTTCGAAGTTTTGTGGAGCATGAAGTAACGGAGCTGCTCATTTAATAGCAAGAAATTAGGACTTCCTGGATGAGTAGGTGTGAGAAAGGAGCTCGCTGGTCTTCTCATCCTGTGTCCTCTAACTGTGGTCATTTCTCCATTTCAGGATTCTTCATACCTCGATGAGCTCTCCAACAACAACTCCCTCTTCTCGTCCCCTGCGGATTCCCTCTCTGACATTGCAGATCCGAAGGACTTCTTGCCTGCTGATAGTCTGAACCACGTGCCAACACTATGGGATGTAAACACGCCGCAGCAGAACCAAATAGAGGTACAGGCTGCTCCTCTTCCATCCTCCCCATCAGACAATAAATACCTCAGGCTTCATCCTGTGGTGTTTTCACCAAGAAATTAAGAAACTAACCCAATTCCCTACGAGGGTGAAGTTGCAGTACGATGATGTTGTTTCACTATTACCAACTTCACTTGAGGAGGGAAGGGGTGAAGCGTTTGCACGTACTTTAGTCTCCTGGAAGCAGGAGAGAACCCGGACATCCTCAAAGGGGTACACGCACTCTTTCAGAGTGTGGTGCAGGCTCTAGCTCTTTCTTCTGACAGCTGTGGCAGGTAGGTGCATCACGAGGAAGATGTATCCCTGAAACATTCAGCAGGTCCAGAGCGGCCTGCGACGGGGTGCTCAGGAGTGCTGAAGAGATGGACTCAAGGAAAAATACCATGAGGTAGATCATTAACTGTCCCCAGCAGCAGCTGACACCATTTGTTTGTTCTCCATGGCAAATATTTTAGTAACAATGACTAAAAAAAAACCTCTGTCTCAACTTAAGACTAACCATTTGTGTTTACTTTTTTGAGTCCAAGTCCCTGCAAGCTTTTATATCTCTGAGTTTTCCTGGGCGTGTGATCTCCCGGCAGTCCCACAGCAACATGTGGTTCTGTGCATTTTTACCAGCCTTCTGCCATCTGTTTTCCCTCATCTGTTGGGACTGATTACTCACTATTGCACAACTTGGTATCAGTCGCTACGGGAAGGCACCGGCTTTGGTTGTTGGTGGAACCGATATCATACGCGTCTGCTGAATCTCTAGATCTCAGCTCTCACAGTGGATGCCCGACTGCGCAGTAGGTTTCCTTTGTAGGTCGTTGTCTTATGAAGATTGTGGGGGGAAAAACATTCAATGTGAATGCCCAGAAGGCAATCTGGCATTCCTGTGCTTTAGTCACTGCTGTATTTTGAAGTTCTGTCGTGTTTTTAGAGGCTGCGTTTTGCAGTTAGTAGTGTGTCTGACTGTATTTCCATGATGAACGCTGGCTGTTTGTCACAGCTTGGAAATAAGAGTCTCAGCAGCAGTTCTGCTTTGGAACGATGCTGCCGTGTGGCTCGGTGGCAGGTTGGTGTTGAAGGAGCGTGGCTCGGTGGTGAGGGTCCTGGCCTGGGACGTGGGTCATCAAAGCTTCTGTCTGCCTTAGAATTTCTGTGAGGTCTTAGGCCATTCATGCAGCTCCTCAAATCAGACACCTGAGCTCTTGCTGAAATCGGTGAGATCTGATCGCCTTTATAGACCTTTGCAGCATCTGCTTGGCCCTCGGCCTGTCTGTAATTGGAGGCAGAGAATGCCACTGCCCTCCTTCCCGTGGATAAATGTGTTACAGATCAAGGGCCACGCCGCTGCGCTGGCGGCGAGGGCTGCGCAGGCGATCCACACGCAGCCTGGTAACTTTGGACCAGTTTGAACTTGAAGTTTGAGACAGCAGGAAGAGAGCTGAGCTATTTGAACCAAAGAAGTGGCTGAAGGCATCGCAGGCTTGTAAACTGGATGATTAAAATAAAAAGCTAGAAAACAGATACATCCCCCAAGACAGAGAAGCCATGTGCCTTATTACTCCTAGTCTCCTATTATTATTGGTTTTTTTTTTTACGTAGTAGCCTAAATCACTACAGAAATAGTTCCATGGCGTCCTGTTTCTAAACATGGGAACTCTGGTCGAGATACTCGATGCCTAAAAAAGCTTGTAGCTTTGTGACTGGAGTATACAGCAAAAAACTTACTGGGAAAAGCTGTTCTAAATCCAGCATAAAGAATGCGAGTGAGAAACAAATACGTGTCATGTAAGCGTGAGACTAACTTGTCTGACCGTAGCAGAGCAGCGTCTCTGGTCTTGTCGCATGCTGTTCTTCACGTCCTCCCCTCGCCCCTTGTTGTCCTGCAGAGCACTTAGGTTCAGATAAGGCCAATTAACTCCTTGGAATGCCATTTATAAATGATTTCCTTTTGAAAAGAATCTCTAGCTATTTTAAATGCTGTCTTATCTCTGTTTTCTGAATACAGAGGTGGTTGCGGGGGGGTGGTTGCTTTTTTGGTGTTTTTGTTTTTACTGAGCTTGACATTTCGTGACGAGGTGTCGGTTGAGTACATCCTAGTCAGGAGATTTCAGTTTCATTTTTGCATGGGAGGTGGTAGCTCACAGGGCGCTAGGTAAATGGATTGTCAGATTGACTCATGGCTGGCAACTGGTTTCTTACCTGAATTTCAAATATGCTTTTTTTTGTTGTTGGTAAAGGAGGCAAACGAGTGATCTGTTGCAAAATCTCGAGGCAGTGCCGAACAAAATGTTCCTTACTGTACCATTCAGTACAGGATGGAGACTTTGCTGATATCCTGCACCAATATACAAGCAATTTAGATAATCTTTCCCTGTCCCTTCCCACATCATTACACAACCATCGTTTTCCATACAATTGCAGGAATTTTGGCTTTTGAGTAGCCAGAGCAGTTACTAAGCCACAGTACAAAACTGGACGTCGGTCACGTCGCACCGTGTGTAACCCGGGCGAATTCAGTCCTAATCCGTTTGGATAAAGCACATCCAATCGGTTGTAGCTGTGTAGTCAGCTTTTACCCAGGAGCAACCCCCAGCCTTGCGCTGTGTTGTCAGGACAGCAGTTAATTTACCGAGACAGAATTTCAGTCTCGGAGATTGAGGCGGAGCAGAAACAGCAATCTCTAAACAGCTCCGAGACGTGGGACGTCTCGTAAGTGAAGTTGGATGCGTCCTGCGTGTGAGACCCACATACACATCCCAGGTACAAGAACGGCCTTGTACTTTGTCCTCTTTAAAAAAGAAAAAAACTCTTCTGTCGTGTAGCAATTTGAAGATACGGTGTGGAAAAGCCTGTGTCCGTATTTTAGCTTTCCCCCTTCTTTCTATCCGCTGTCGCTAGCACTGGGGAAATGGGATTACAGAAAGGGAGACAGAGCAAAACTGGAGAAAAGCATCACAGCGAGCCTGCGCAACGCTGAACAGCTCAAGCTCGCTGAGAAGCCCTTATCTCAAGTGCCCAGTGCTGAAGCTTTAGGTGGAGTGTTTGTGATTGAAGAGGAAACGGCTGGGCGCAGAGCCGCCTCCGTGTGCCCGCGCGGAGAGAGCTGTCGTCCATAAAGAAACGAGATGTATACAGCGCGTTGGCTCTGTTTGTCATTTCAGAAATGGGCGTGGAGGGAAGAGCTACTACACTGTTAAGTATTTGCAGGAGTTAGGAGAAAAAACACGCTTGCTTCATTTGTAATGGAGTTGTGAAATACCTTTTAAAAATAGTTCATGTAATCCATTGTGTTTTCTCACAACCATCTCATGAGTTTACAGTGGTTTTAAGATTGGGGAAGCACAGCCCTGCCTCTGAAGCCTGTACCTAGAATTTTTGTGAGCTGCAAATGTAGTTTTTTCTGTCTTAACTCATTCGCAGCACTTGAAAAATGTGAACACCCTTCTCCTAGCTCAATACATAGCGAATGAATTCATGCGGAGGGGAGTCGGCCAGATGCGACTGTTTCTTTTCCCATGGAAGTCACGGCAAGATGGGGCAAAACGGAGAATAATGCAAAGAGGAAAAAAATGGAGTAAGACCGAGTCTTTGATTGCGCAGCTGTCAGCGGCTTTACTGAATGTGTCTCTCCTGCTTACATCCCAGTGTTCTCATGTACGCTGTGTATGCCTCTTACGTTAGTGTTTTTAGATACATAGCATAGAGGAACGAGAAAATCCAACTGGGAGGTGAGCAAGAGTAGAGAAAGGAAGGAATTGTACAAGTTCAGTCTGGGACAAGGTGATGTATCGCCCACTATAGCTCCTGGTCCCACCTGGACTGGCCCTCGCAGCGTGTTCTCAGCTACGCCGTTAGTTTTCCGATGCTCCAAACAACCCAGGTTTCTGTCACTTCCTTCGCAATACCCGAGGTGAAATGCTGTGTGCCAAAGCCACGTTGCTGGACTGGGATAGCAGGGATTTATACTTTGAAGATTGCGTGATGCAAAACCACACCTGCGTTAACTTTCTACTGCTAGAACTGAGGGAAGCGTGTCCTGCCATTCCAGCAGATCGGCGCCTTTCTCTTGCTAAGAAGAAACTTTTATACTGAGCTCAGATTTGTAGGTGGAGATGTTTCACCTGCTCTCCAGATTTGTTGGCACTGAAAATAGCTCTTCCGTCCAGCTTCCTTCTGGTAATTCTGACTCAGGCTTCCAGTAATGGATGGTGTTTTTTTCTTTCTTCTTTTTTTTTTTCTTTTTTTGAATTTTAAAAAAAGGAAATAATCGGAGTGTTTATGCTTAAGAACTTCCCATCTTTCACTTCTGTTGGTGGAGCATGGGTCTCTTTGTAAGTCTGGCACTCTTCGCAGGCTATAAACTTGACGTAGTGCTGCTTCTGGAGTTGCTGATTACTTTGGATGCCATGAGCTGCTGCCTTGACCTTGCTCACTGTCGGGAAATTCCAGTGTGATTTTATTTGCGTGGGGGCAGACAAAGGATCTCCTCAATTGTGCCTTCCCAGCTAGGAGTGTCTTGGGAGCTCTCCTAGCTGGCTGTGGTGCCGTGGGCTGGAAGGTCCAAAGCCATCATTAAGTCTGAGACAGCAGTTGGTGCCTGGAGAGACCCGGCCAGCCCGTACGGCAGCCTGACCCCCACGTCGCTGGCCTGGTGGGGGTCTCGGTGCGGTTTGAGCTCCTGGGCCTCATGGCTGGTCTCTGTAGTGGAGGTCCTGGTCTCTGCAAGAGTGAGGTGAGCCTGAGGGGCAGCTGGAAGCGTGCAAAGCTGGAAGCTTTGGTGGTCTCGGGCAAAGGTCCTTAACCTCGGGACAGCTGTTAATGGGTGCTGACCCATGGGTTGTGTTCTGGTGCAGTTATCTGATTACTTTGAACAGTGGTTTTAATGCTAAAAACAAAATTGCAAAATTGTTAAGTAAATGCTTGCCTCAAGGACAGTTTGTAAGAAGATGTAAAGTGTTGGCGTTCTGATTTAATGCTTGGCCCTTCCCCAGCAATGGCTTTTGGTTGCAATTGTGTTCAGTCTTTCCCGTTCGCCCTGTTTGGATTTCCTCGGCTGTACTCCAGCCTCCCCTTCGGGTCCCCAAAGCGATGCTGTTTCTCTTCCGTTAGCAAATCCAACCCCGAGCTCTCAGTTGGACTCCCCAGTTCAGAATAAAACACACGATCCCGCAAGGAGAATCTACACAGCTCTTTGTAACGAGGACCTGTCTTGTCGGGAACAGCAGTGCAGTTTTGTACAGAGCTCCCTTCGAGGCAAATGGGGAACGGTGACTAACGCAACTGCTCCAGTGCAGAGCAATCCAGTATTCCCATAATAAACTTCAATCAGGTCTTGACAGGGACTGCTGGCTTGTAGGAGTCCTTTGAAGGTGGCAACGTTTGCACAGGTAATCTGTCAGTGCTAAGGGAGCTGTATGAAAGGCGGGCTTCTGCCTAAGATCTCGTGTTTAAAGGCAAAACGTACCATTTTGGGATGACCCGTCTTAATGCTGTGTAGTTTGGCAGAAAGACTCCTGTCCTGCAGGTGTGGGAGGACCCGTGTCCCTGAACATTTTGGGCACATGTGCAAAATGTTCACACTTCTTGCAGGAATGTATTTACCTTGGTCAGTTATTCCCTGTGTGTGTTGACAAAGGCATGTATGGCATTTGCAAGACTTTGTAGTTTCCAGAATTATTGCCCAGGGCTTTTCATTCACAAACAGAAAATATTAAAGCTGACTGACGTCAGCAGAGTGCAAGATCTGAGTATAAAGCACAAGTATCTTTACTGTTGTCGTATTTTCATACTTGTTGGGGTTGGAGGGCTGAGGGTTAAGACTGCTTTCTCACCTGCACCCTTTCTCTTCCAGCTGTTCTCACCCAGCAGATCGTTCACTGGCTTAAACAGTTCGAATGACCATGTTCCTGCTGTCCCCAACACCCCGCTCCTCATAAGCTACCAGGTGAGAGCGACGGTCGGCTTCAGTAGGATCGGGCACCAGGCTTGGTAACGTCGCAGTGTGGAGGGCAGCAGTTCTGACCATTTTCCCTTCAGAGGGAGTGAGAGAAGAAAATCAGCCAGATACAAGGCACTGCCCTTTCCCCGAAGTGTCTTATATTTCCCTTGGTGGAACCTCGCTATGTTAACGAATGATTTGGGCTTTCTTTACAGCCAAACCAGCACAGTCTATAGAGGCTCCTCTTCCTGGAATTACACGACTTTGCTTTATGCTGCTGAGTACCGTGCTGAGTTTAAAGCTGGTCTAGGTCCCTTACTCAGGGCCAGATAAGAGCACAGCTGGGCAGGATTCATGCTAGCCCACAGCCCCTCTGAAAAGCGCTGTAAACATCCTTCCCTAATTTGCTGTGGACCAGGCGTTGAAAGTCGCTCTTGAAGCACTTGCTGGGCCCCTGGGGTGGGCTCTCGCAGATGGTTTTCTTTGTGTTGCTGTAGTCTCTAAATGAGATGAATTGTATCTGAAGGGGTTGTGAATTTGCATAGGGAGGGTTTAAATGGTAGTTTCTAGCACTGCGTGTGTCCATAGTTCAATGAGAACATTAACATTTGGTCAATGCTGTGCTTCTTTTCAGTCTCAGGCTCCTGCAGAGGAGGAGGATGAAGGTGAGGAGGAAGAAACAGAAGAGTTGGGGCAAACGGAGACCTATGCAGAGTATATACCTTCAAAGTGTGAGTGTCTTGCCATCACATGAATATGGAAAGTTATTATGCTTATTTTCCTGCAAGCGGTATGTGGTGTTTGTGGCACATCCCAAGCCTGTGATTTCCTAGAAAAGCTTTGCCAGTGTACTGATCCTTTGTTGGTGCTACGCTAATGTAACAGAACACTTTTCTGTTGCTTGCTTTTGGGGCTGGCATGACTTGGTTTTGGCAATCTGAAATTTCAGTGGAACAAAAGAGCGAAGAGCAGGTGTCGGGCTTGTCTCTTCTGTTCCTGAGCAGAGGGCTACAGACTATTAATATGAGGTCTGCAGTCCGTTTTGAGGTGCCCCCATGGGAGTGAAGATCTTGAGTTATCTGTTTTCTGTATCGTCATTTAGCCAAGATTGGGAAGCACCACCCTGACCTCGTGGTTGAAACGAGCACTCTATCCAGCGTCCCCCCACCCGACATCACCTACAGCCTTTCCCTGCCGTGCTCCGTTGCTGACAAAGGGTCACTCTCTGCACTACAGCTGGAAGCAATCATTTATGCCTGCCAGGTATGTGGCTCCACCTTGCCCAGCTTGCATGTCTTACACTAGAAAGAAACTGCCTTTTGTATGGACAGATGTTCAAGTGTGGTTTAAAATAACCTGTAATATAGGTGATGAAACTTCAGAAGCTTTGGCACATGGCATTTTAAACATCTCTTGAAAGGATTATTTGAAGCTGGGGACTTCTGTGGGGTCTGTTTCCCAAAGAGGCAAGAACTCTTGATTTTTGTTGCAGAGGGGAGTGCTTTACATTTTGGGAGCCTTTTCTGTGAATTGCCACTTGTGAGCTTGGCCGTGACACTTGACCATTCCTGCTGTCGTTTATCTGAGCGGGAAATGCACTTGCATCAATGGGATATGTGAAAGGGTTAAGTGGTGCTCTTAATAAGCTCACATGAAAGCTGTTAGCAAAGGCAAATCCAGTTTAATTTCCAGTTCTGTTCTTGATTTCGCAGCAACATGAAGTTTTATTACCCAATGGGCAGCGAGCTGGGTTCCTCATTGGGGACGGTGCTGGAGTTGGAAAGGGCAGGACAGTTGCGGGCATCATCTTTGAAAATTATCTTAAAGGGAGGAAAAAAGCCCTGTGGTAAGTTGTTTGGTTTTTTTTCTTTTTTTCCTCTTTTCCCGTAAGACCTTGGAGTTAGTTTGGATCAGAGAGTAGGTAATTCCTTAGTGCTGATGTTGGCTTTATAGTTGACTCATGCTGTGGCCTTTGGTAAGTCGTTTCCACCTCTTTGTGCCTGTTTGCTGTCTGTGAAATGGGAATATTTCCCCTGCAGTGGTGATGGAGAATGAGTCACTATGAAATAGCAGATTATGTACTACTTGCAGTGCAATGTCAAGCCTATCCCTGCTCTTTGAAGTCGGCGGAGAGTTATTTGTGGACTTCCCGGGTGCAGACTCAGGCCCCTAGAGTATGGGGTTTCACTGCAGAATACACACAGCTTGTAAGTGGCAGACTGGAGTCTGCTGTAGGATCTTGCGTGGGGGTGTGTGGGCAGTTGGAAATGTGACAGTTTTGCACACCTACTGTTGCTTTAGTCAGAGCTATTAATCACTGTGCACGGCTTGACTATCTCCTTAGGAGATAACCAGACCCACGTCTTGCTTTGCAGGTTCAGCGTCTCCAACGATCTCAGGTATGATGCTGAGAGAGACCTGAAGGACATTGAAGCCTCCCACATTCCTGTGCATGCTTTGAATAAGGTAAGGGAGAGAAGTTGTAATGGTGTTCTGGAAAATCAGCCTACAGGAGCAGTTAGATGGATCCGCCTTAGCCTGTAAAGCAGCAGTCGCTTCTGCCTCCGCGTGGCTGGTGGCACAGGCAGTAGCAGGCAGCAAGCTGCTTGCTGTTCCTTTCTCTCAGCGTGCTCTTCCCACTCTGGACTCTTGCTATTTTTATACGCTCTGCAGAGCTGCACTGTGAGCACAGAGCTGTTTCCTGCAGGGAGTGAGAAGTGTCTCCAGGCGAGTGCAAAGTACAGCCGGGCTTGGACCTTTCTCGCCCTTCCTGAAGAGTCCTGCAGAGGGAACAGCTCCCGTTAGATGGGGCCGTGCTCTGCTCTCCTGGGCTAACATTTCCCAGCACCGGTTTCATGAAACCGCTTTTCAGAGCGTGCGAGTAAGGGAGCACATACAAATGCACAGACTGGTGCCTGGCAGGGGGCTGCAGACGCACGGTGCCATGGCTGAGCACGTGGGCTTTTCCCCCAGCTGAGCGAATCAGAGAATTTTCAGACCTTCTTCCAGTTACTCAGTGATGAGGATGAAGTATTTCTCAAAAGAAACGACCAGCAGTTCTGTAGTGGCTATTCACAGGGTTCTTCGTAGCCTGTGTTTTAGTCTCCTGTCCGGTGCATCAGCCTTGTCCAGGCTTGTGCTTGCCACACCGCTGGCCAGTTCACTGAAACACTCTCCTGGTTTTTAATGGTGTTGAACAACCAGCTCTTACGAAGTCAATGGAAACCACATGTGTTCGACACCTCTGAATGCACTCTATTAAGAGACTGAAAGGGATGTTTGTTTTCAGACCAAAAAGGCTTTAAATGGAACTTTCTTCAGATTGGGGCCATGGGTTTTTTCCCCTTACCTTTTATTTCATTACGGGTGGGACCCATGATAGTGAGATGGACAATAATATCACCTGGTCAAAGAGACAATTATTTTCTAGGAGTAATTAAAACAGATGGGAGGGTTCAAACCAATTAAACAGTCTAAACTGTTGCTTAAAAAAATGAAGCGGCTTCACTTGGCCAGAAAATTGAAGAGCTAGCGTAGTCTCCACATTTCACTGTGTGCATCCAGATGTGCTGACACATTGGCTGGTGGAACTTGTCCAGACATTTAAAGTCCCTGTCATCACCGTATCTCAGTGCCAAATAGAAGTGCTAAAGACGTCAGCTACCAACAGCCTTTTGTCTGTTCTGCTCTCAGATCGGGTTTTGTTCTCGGAGGCAGGAGCATGTGTCCTGCACAGTCACAGCACAATCGGCGGTATTGATTGTGGGCAAAGAATGGGTGTGACATACTGGGGACAAGCATCGTGAGCGCGTGTGCTCTTGTTCTTCCTTTCTGCAGATTAAATATGGTGACACAGCTACCTCAGAAGGAGTCCTCTTTGCCACTTACTCGGCGCTGATTGGTGAAAGCCAGGCAGGCGGGCAGCACAGGACACGCTTAAAACAAATTTTGGACTGGTGCAGGGAGAATTTTGATGGAGTTGTATCCTTTAAAAAAAAAAAAAAACAAACAAACAAAAAAAACCAAAACAACAAAAAAAAAACCAAACCCAAAAAACCCCAAAAAAACAACCAACCAGCCAAACAAAAAAACCCAAACAACAAACTGGAGAGAGAGAAGAATTGCATGCTTGTGATTGTACTTCAAGGAACAAAGAGCTTGGGGCCATCTGAAGTCACTGGGAGCAGCTGTGCCGAGCAGCCTGGTGCCTGCGGTAGATATTTCAGTTCTGTAAGCACATGCATCCCCCCACGCTCCTCTCTCCTCCTCCTCCGAAGGCTGCAGTGTTAATGGGAGGAGGGGAAGAACGCAGCTGGGATTAACCTTTTCAGCATTCTTCTCCCTCAGCAATACAAGACAAGGCACACCTTGGAAGTGAAGGGAGAGGGAAGGAGAAATGACTTTGGGCTCTGAGGAACAGAGGGCTAGGCAAAACCAACAGATTTCACGCATTGTGGGGAGCGAGTCAGTCCTGTTGATATTGGGACTGGTTGTTCACTTGGCTGGAGGAGGCTGGGTTGTATTTTCTATCTGCTTCCACCCTCGTGATGAAAATAGATCCTTTCTCCTTAACTGACGTTCCCCTCCAGATTGTGTTTGATGAATGCCACAAAGCCAAGAATGCCAGCTCTACTAAAATGGGCAAAGCAGTGCTGGACCTTCAGAACAAACTGCCTCGAGCAAGGGTTGTTTATGCCAGTGCCACAGGTAAGCTGCTCCTGGCATTGTGTGGGTGCCATGCGTGAGCAGTCGCCTGTCACCTCTGATCTGAAGGATGCCCTTGAGATGTGAGCACATACACTGAGAGTACATGTTCATGCAAGAAGAGGTGATGGTACTGCAATGCTAGAGGGGTGCTAGAGTGCTAAGATCTGCCCGAGCGCCACCGCTGCCCATTACTTGTGACTTTTTGACAAGTCAGACAAATTTCTCTGCAGTTTAACTTGTTCCTGGCCAGCTGTTCAGCTGTATGATGATGCTTGCCCACTTCGTGCATGGAGGGCAATGTTTGGAAAGGTCCTTGGGTCTCCTGAGGCATGATGGCAAATGACCGTCCTCTTCAGAGTTCATCGTACTGGAGCCAAAACTATTCACAACTTCTGTGGGTTTGCTAACGGTGAATTCTGTTCAAACAGGTGCCTCTGAGCCAAAAAACATGATTTACATGAGCCGCCTGGGGATCTGGGGGGAGGGCACCCCTTTCAGAGCGTTTGATGAGTTCCTGCATGCAATTGAAAAGAGGTAAGTCGTGTGCAGCATCCCTGTTCACGTGGCTGACATTTTGTGGCAGCCTTTGTTTGGGAAATGGGTGCAATGCCTGAGGACAGTGTCTGAGGACAGCTTGAGCCAGGAGAGGTGCTGGTTCTGTTGGACTTGATGATCTTAAAGGTCTTTTCCAACCAAATGCTTCTATGATTCTGCAGAAGCACCTACACAGTGCTGCCCTGTAGCAGAGGAAGGGGTTTCACAGTTGTCTTCCTCTCCCAGGGGAGTTGGTGCAATGGAGATCGTGGCAATGGACATGAAGGTCAGTGGAATGTACATTGCCAGGCAGCTCAGTTTCACTGGAGTGACCTTCAGAATCGAGGAGATCCCGCTGGATCAGCAGTACAAGATTGTCTACGACAAGGCAGCGAAGTTGGTGAGCCGGTCCCACTGCAGCAGGGAGACTGACGTTTAATTGCACTTTGGGCACAGCCACTTGTTATGTTGGGAGGGTCTGAGGACCATAAACGTGGCCGTGACCACAGACTTTGTTTATAAGAAAGAAAAGAGCACACATGCTCAGCTTACATAAAAAATTATCTTCTATTTTTTTGCTTCTATTTAAAATTTCCATATTTGCAAACCAGAGCTTGCAACATCATGCTAGCGCAGAAAGGAGAGAGTGACCAGGCTGATCGTTCAGCCTAACACAGTGACATAAATACTGACGTTAAATCAGATTATCAAACCCCAGACTGTTCTAATAACCTCCTGCACAGCAGTAATGAAAAAGAAAACTAAGATGTTAACTCAGCTTTTCTCGGTATTGTCTGCAGTGGGCAGAGGCCTTGATGGTGTTCCAGCAGGCAGCTGACTGGATCGGTTTGGAGTCTCGGAAATCCTTGTGGGGTCAGTTCTGGTCAGCTCACCAGCGCTTCTTCAAGTATCTCTGCATTGCTGCTAAAGTCCGACGACTCGTTGAGCTTGCCAAGGAAGAGCTGGCGAAGGATAAGGTGTGGTATCGGAGTCTCGCTGCAGTGGCAGCAGCCATCAGTCTTACGTTACAAGTGATTTTTTTTGTAGTCTGCAACTGAAGGGAGTTAATTATTGTTCAGCTTGACTTGCAAGCAATTTCAAGCCTCTTTAAAGATGAATTTCTGTCCAGATTAACCAGAACTAAGTGCAATGTCCAGGTTTCTGAGAACATTCACGGCAAAATATACTGGGGAGTTAACATGGTCTCGTCTTGTGAGGCGTTACCCACTGCTCGTTTATGGTAGATGTGAGCAAGCTGATCTGGAACAGTATTTTGGGTCATGTTCAAGCTAGAAGAGGTACCAGCTCCTTCACCTTGAGCACAGCCCTGTCCTTTCATCCATCTGGATGCGATTTGGAAATCTTAGGCAGAAGCTACCTAAGGTTCTGTAATCGGAGTCATCCCCTCTGTGGTGTGAAGCAGATGTACGGTTTTGGATGCTGAAAGATTTGAGATGGTTCTTGATCAGGAGCTCTGCTGCAGGCCCAACACTTATCTGGGACAGGGTCCAAGGGATAGGTACCTGGGACTGTGAAATACAATCTCCTGAGCCTGTAGCTGTTTGCCCTGACGCCGGCTGCGGTACACCCTCCCTGACACCTTGCTGTGCCGTCCCTTGTGTTTCCCTGCAGTGTATCGTCATCGGCCTGCAGTCCACCGGGGAGGCTCGCACCAGAGAAGTCCTGGATGAGAACGATGGGCATCTGAATTGTTTTGTCTCTGCTGCAGAGTGAGTTAAAAATCCCTGTTTTTCTGCTGGGGGGATGTATGGGAGGCTGGAGGCGTGCGAGGGAAAGCCCTGCCCTGGGGCCACTTATCACTTGCAGTTCTTGAAATGCAGTTTCCTCGCCCTATACAAGAGAACCCTTAGCTGGGTCCTTGAGGCACTATTTCTTCAGCGTGACTCTATGAGCTAGATCCTGGATTTTGAAGTTTCCTGTGGTCTGACTCTGGAAAACGGGGCTGTTGACAATGAAGACATGAGCAAGAGAATCTCATGTAATGACAGAGGCTGGGATGATAATGTGAGGTGGCATCGCTGGAGCAGTGAGAGGAAGGAGTGATCCAAGGAGTTTAGGTTCACCAGTGTTGGCTTTCAGCACACATACGAGGCAGGACACGACGTTCGATTGCCAGGCTTCTGCGGTGTCCTGGTTGTGTTGCCTTTGTTCCTAGCTAAAGGGCGAGTTGGTTGTGCCTGAAGTGAAGCCAGCAGCAGGACTCCTGCTACCCTTTCAGCAGAGAATGAGGTTTACGCTCCCCCACATTTGTGCAGCTTTCAAAATGCTAGCCCGTCCCATGAACGCGGCTGTTCCTGCGCAACGGGTGACGAAAACCCGGGATGTTGGGTTGAGTTGCGTTCCCTCTGTTCTGCAGTGACAGGGCTGTTACTGTTTTCTTTCGAAGTGACTTTTAATGCAGGTGAAAGCAATGAGAGATGCCGGAGACGGTATGTGTCCAGTTTAGGCAAAGCTTTCCTCCCTTATTGATGGAGGGGTCGTGTTGGTCTGTGTCACTCTGCTGTCTCCAGTCTGTTCCTGAAAAACAAAAACCAGTTTGGTGACAGTGCGCGAGGCAAGTCTTAACAACTGCTTGGATTGATGTCGTCTCTTGGATTGTTTTTCATGCCACAGAATTCAGAGGAATTGAGTCTAGAGGACTGTGTGGTCCCTTTGAGCTTTGCTCGGCTGTCAAAGGAGGAAGGGTCTGTTAGTGGTCACGCACGCTGCTCGACTCTGTCCCCAGTTCTAGAGGCAAGAGCTCTTTGCTCAGCAGCACCGGCCAGATAACTGAGTGTCTCCTGGCATCTGCTGAGCCTCCAACTGCGACGTCCTGGTTTTACAGCACTTCAGGGGATTTCTCGAGGGGAGTGTGCTGGGAAGAAGCAGTTGTTTAAAAGATGCCGAGAAACGGGGTTAAAAATAAACGGATTGTTCAGTGAGTGAATACCAGCCCAACCCTTTGTTCGCAGGGAAGACGGGGAGTGCAAATGTCAGGAAAATGAGCAAGGTTTCATGGCAGGGAGGCTCCAGACCTGAGAGTGAGTCTTTGCATTTTGAGCCCGGGGTCACCTCAGCACGCAGGACAAAAGGGCTCTCCCGTGCCGTGTAATTGCGATCACTTCGTAGCCAGCACAGGGCTCTGCCCCTTCAGCGAGCGGTGCTGTCTCTGCCTCCTCAGCCCCTCACACCAAGGCTCTTAGAGCTCCCTCCCTGGTTCCCAAGACTCCCTTTTTCCCACACAGACGAGTTGTCATGTCCATACCTCTCAGCTGTTGCTTTCAACATTTTTTTTTTTCCCAACCAGAGCTCATTCAGCACTGCCTTCTCATTGCACTGGGGGTTCATCCCCCCAACACGAACAGCATTTAAGCGTTTGCTCTTTTATTTGCAGAACAGCCCACAGAGCCGTTTGTTTCCCACCTCTTATGATTTTTTTCCATTCACCTGAAACCACGACGTATCCGTGTTTTGTCACTTTTCTCTGTTTCGTGGGCAAGCAGGCCCACGTCCAGTTAATCAGAGGACTCGGTGGAGCACATTTGTTGGACAGCCTGACAGTGGTCTCTGCTGTCAGAGCATGGAGAGGGCCTGGGACACTGGAACTTACTGGATTTTTCAGTAGTGATGTAACAGCTTCCCAGTATAGTGTTTCCCATTTAAAACTCCCTCTTAGCTGCTATATAAAGGTCTTGCAACTTTGGCACGCCACGTGGTCTGTTGCAGTGTCTCCCTGGAACGGCCCCGCTCCCTCGGCCAGCAGGGAGGCCACGGCAGAGAGCGTTTTTCCCGGCATTACAGTGCTTTGCATCCCTCAGCACGCCCGTTTCACGGCTGAGGATCTGCTGGCGCAGCCCACGCGCCCGTGGCAGAACCCGTTGGTGAAACAGGCTCAGTCTGAGTTGCTGCTGTTCTGGAGAGCCACGCCGTACCGGTGGCTGGCTGATCACGCGCTGGTAGTTGTGGTGCAGGATTTACCCCTCTTTCATGAAATGTGCTGCTATCTCAAATACACGTTGCTACATGATAACCGGCAGATGTTCCTATTCCTGGTAGCTAGAATAAATTTTGCATCTTACTTTCAGAGGCGTCTTTCTATCACTAATTCAGAAGCACTTTCCTTCAACCAAAAGAAAGAGAGAAAAAGGAACTGGCATTAAAAGAAAACGTAAGAGCACACTCCACTGCCCAGCATCTGACCTCCTGCCTTGCTGCTTCACCCCAGCCACTCAGCTTTTTCTTTTTCTTTTTCCCTTTTCCCTACTTCATGCTTTTTGCTACTCTGCCCTGGTTTCAGTTTGCCCTCCTGCACATCTCCCGTCACACTCGCTCATCTGGAGGACGGCAGCTCTAGGTCATTCACCCTTTCCTCCCTCTAACCCACTTCCCTCTCACAGCGTAGGTCCTCGCCTCCACCACTTGCCCAGTAGCTTTGCCCCTTTCCCTCGGCCGCTCCCTTGCCCAGACTGGTGGGCAGATTGCACAAGAGCCCTGGCTGCATGTCTGAAGCCCTCTTGCAGCGAGGGGGGGTTTCTCCACTACCCCTTATTTATAGCATGGCAGGTGTCCTGGGGGGAAAGAAGAAAAAAAAAAAAATCACTTCCCTGCCAAATTATTGGCTGTGGCTGCAGGTAAGGAGAGTTTGGGGATTTCTCCTCCAGTGGGATGTGGGAAAGGGAGAAGAGGGGGACAGCAGCACTGGCAGATTGTGGAGGTTATCCTGACTGGCTGCTGTTGCAGAGCAGCCTGTGCAAGCTGGTTTGTGAACCCTCTCACGTAGCAGGGGCATGTCTTACTGTGCGTGGAGGTAAACAACGTCCCGAAACGCTGGCACTTTCCTGTGTCCTGCACATTCCTCTGGGGGCAGTCAAACCTGCAGACTCCTTCCCCTGAGGAGTTAGCACTGCTTAGAGCCGGCTGTGTGTTCATCCTGGTGTGTGCAACTAGCTTCAGCCCTGATAAAGATTGCCTTGTTCTTCCTTTCTCTCTCTTCCTTTCTTTCTCTCTCCCCTCCTCACCCTCCCTCCTTCCCTTCCTAACTGCCCCCCACCCCACCCAAGAGGCTCTGTCTTTCCAAGATCAGCCTTTCATTTGGGGCAATCTCAGCTATTTTGTGATTTCTCCTCCTCCTCCTCCTCCTTTTTCTGAGCTGGCACTTGCTATTCTGCATTGATGCACGAGGCTGGGGACTCTCCCTTGACACCGCTCGCTCTCCCTTGCAGGGAAGCAGAGGGGCCGCTGTGCCAAGGCTCTGAAGGGTGTGTGTGACCCCATGGGTGTGATCAAGATCAGCGATGACAGCAGCACCGACTCCGATATGGGGCTCGACAGTGACTTCAACTCCTCCCCGGAGTCTGTGTTCGAGACGGACGATGTCATCTTCGTTGAGCACACCTACAACGGCTTCGCAGCTGAGGACAGAAGTAAGCAGAGTAGCAGCACGGGGTTAGCTCCTTCCTCCCTGGGGGGAGCTGGGAACCGGAGTCACTTCGTTCTGTAGAGCATGGCACCCGGTGCACGGGAACGCAGCTGGAGACAGCCACCCACCCCAGAGCCCTGCGAGCACGGACAGCGGCAGATCAGACGTGACCCTTGGGGGGGGGGGTCTGGCTAAGGGGGTTGCAGAGTCGGTGAGCTGAGTGAGGAGGCTCTCTTGGTGTCTTCCTGGAATGGCGAAGCTCCTTCTGTGCTTGGAACAGCCTTATGATCTTGGCTAGATTTTATCCTGTGATGGTCAAACCTGGGCTTGTGAGGCTGATTCCCATTAACCTGCTGCGATCAGTGAGCAGGAAGAATTTGCCCTGCATGCTCCTTTCCCCACCAAAACAGGGGGGAACACAGAGGGAATTCACCCCATGCTCAGCAGCATTTGCTCCAAGTCAAGGTGTCTTTGCCTGCTCATGAGATAGTGTCCCCAGAAGCCCTTTGGGACAACTTTTTTCCCCCCTCTCTTGCAATTACCAGGTAACTCTAAACTTTTTGCATTTTACATTGCAGGTAATTTTCACATGCTGCCTTCCCAGAAAGAGATGCATGGCCTGAGAGAACTAGAACATGTGGAAAAGATGAAGCAGGACCTCCTAGCAAAAGTAAAAGCACTGGGCAAAGAGCTACCTCTCAATACCTTGGATGAACTCATCAATCACTTTGGGGGCCCGGAGCATGTGGCTGAGGTACTCCTCACATTCAAGAGTGTATTTTGGTGGCACTGGGTGACAGGAAAAGGGGCCAGCAGAGAAGGTTCCTGCTGGAAGAGGGTTTCCTCTCCTTCCTTGCAATCTGAAAAAGCTGTTGAGAATTTACTTTCCAAACTGACTTGCTGTGCCGTGCAGGTCTCTCGCCTCTGCTAACAGCTTCTCTCTCCTGTGCGGTGTGTGCAGATGACGGGGCGGAAGGGCCGGGTGGTTTGCAGACCGGATGGCTCAGTCATGTTCGAGTCTCGTGCAGAGCAAGGCCTCTCTATAGACCACGTCAACCTGAAGGAGAAGGAGCGTTTTATGAACGGGGAAAAGGTGAGTGAGGTTCGAGCTAAGGAAACCTCCAAACATCTGCACGGGAGCGAGTACACTGAGAGGGGAAGGAAAAGGAGGGTGCCTTTGCACGCTTGCGCCTTGCCAGCCTCAGGCCAGCAAGGCTCTGCAGCTTTCTGTCTGTTTGACCTGCTGGAAGGTGACAAGGAGTCCTGGGTCCCTTCATGGGCTGGGGCTACCGTTGTGCTTCGGGCTGTTTCTTGAAGCGGTTTTGCAGATTGTCCAGGAGCCTCACTCTCCTCTCTCAATTGTTGTCTCTCTCCCGTAGCTTGTAGCAATAATCTCCGAGGCCTCCAGCTCAGGTATCTCTCTCCAAGCAGACAGACGGGTGAAAAACCAGAAGCGTCGGGTCCACATGACGCTGGAGTTGCCCTGGAGCGCAGACCGGGCCATACAGCAGTTTGGTGAGGGCTGGGTGTTCTTGGTCGCTGTCCCCTTTCCCCTGAGCGTGGTTCAGACCGTGAAGCCTGGGGCAGCCCTGGGAAGGAAAGGCGTGCGTGGCCGTGCACGCCAGGCTTGTGCTACAGCCGGGGCGGGTGCATTTAGCTTTATTTAGCTTTCTGAGATACAGCACCTTGCAGAGCACAATGCTCCCGTGTTTTGCCAGGATGGAAGTGCAGACACAAAGCATTTGTGACTGATTTATCTCGTGGGGAAGGTTTGTGTTGACTTCAGGAGTGATTTGCGGTGTGGGAAGGGGGAACCCTCCCATACATGTTAGCAGTGTGTCCTCGTGAAACATGCCGGGGGTGCCTGGAGGTTTCTGTTCCACCCTGGGGAGGCTCTGTGGGGTCAGGAGGGACAGTTCCTCAATACGTGAGCACAAAAGAAATAATGCACATCCTAGCTCAAACTGGGGAGTCACTCCTCAGCCCCAGAGGGTCAGGGCTATAAACTCAACTCTGCCAAGGTCTCAGCAGCACCAGGGTGATGAATGCAACTGTGCCTATGTCCTTTTTCCCCCAAAGAGAGATCTCCTTTGAAAACCAGCATGAATGACATGGAAACTTGTTTTGGCTCTCTCACCTCTTGCTCAGCTTCCCTTCCCGTACCAGCCAGGCAGTACCAACCTCTCCTTTCACTTCTGTTCTCATGTCCCTGTAGGTCGAACGCACCGATCGAACCAGGTTTCTGCTCCAGAGTATGTCTTCCTTATCTCTGAGCTGGCAGGGGAGAGGAGATTTGCATCCATCGTGGCAAAACGTCTGGAGAGCCTAGTAAGTGCCCTGCAGCAAAGAGATTAATGTGTCAGTTCCAGTTCTCTCTGAAGAGCTTCCATTTCGGTGTTCCCACCGGCGTGGCCAGTGTAATTAGTAGCGGGGATTGCATTACCCCTGACTGAAGGCGTTGCATTGTGGAATGCAGAATGCCTTTAGCATCCTGGGATATGGGAAAGGAAGTGGTGAAGAATATGTAACCAAGGCATCAGGAGGAATTTCAGGGAAGCAGAACCCAGTTCCAGATGCTGGAATTCCCCCACTGTTACAGGAGCGTAAATCCATCTGTTTCCAGAAAGCTGATGAAATAATTAATGGAATAATTTGTCTCTGTTTCATTTTTCTTCACTTCTGATAAATCCCCAAATACTTTGGTAAAGTCCAATATTCCGGAGGAACACTGCCTCCCTACAGCGCGTTCTTATCCTGGCCTCTTCTGAGACGCGGCTTTGGCCATCCTTCTCTGGTGTTTTGCAACAGCTGAAAGTCAGAACTTTTTGCTTGGTCTGCCTTCCTAGGGTGCCTTAACTCACGGAGACCGACGGGCCACTGAATCCCGAGACCTCAGCAAGTACAACTTTGAGAATAAGGTAACTTGCGTCTGTTCTCGGGGTAGCTCAGCCAAGGAGGGGTTGAAGTAGTTAGCAAGTGCCTTCAGTGGGAGCCAGAGCCAGGAAGATCATTGCTGGCATCTACAGGCAGGATCTGGCCTAGCACCCAGCTCCCTGCCTGTAGCCTCTTGTGCAGCGTACAGAACTGAGTCAATAATCGGTGTTGTGCGTCCGAGCACCACGCTGGCGAGAGGCTTGTGCTCACGGGGGAGCCGGGAAGGGCGCTTGGGCCTCTGCCCCCAAGGGCGCTGGTGCCAGCACCGGGGTGCGGGCGTGCAGGTTCCTGTGCTCTGGTCCCCTAGGGACAGAGAAGGCCCCAGACACATGGCTCCCCCCTTGGCCCAACCACCAGGTCAGTGGCCTTTCATGGAGGCGATGGCTTTCTCTGCAGTGCCAGCAGAAGTGTTGGGACACACTCGGCCCGCTGCTGGGCTGCCAGTGTAGGTTTGTCCCATGTGTGGTTTTTGCCTCCTTTCACAGTACGGGGCTAAAGCACTAGACAGAGTCCTCTCCACTATCCTCAACCACACGGAGAACAGAGTTCCTGTGCCCAAGAGCTATGACAGAGGGGAGGCTGCGTTCTTCCACGGTAAGAACATTACCAGCTCTGGGGTTTCTTTGCATCTTGCTGGCCGGGTCGGTCTCAGGTTTGAGATGCTTGAAGAACCGAGCAGAAGGTCAGAGAGAGGGAACAGTACGACTGGCTTAGCAGCTCTCTAGTGAGCAGGGCAATTGGCCACCCAGATGCACGTCACCCCATCAGAGGCGGGGGAAAACAGGTCTGGGACAAGCTTAGCTGTGAAATAACGGGCACAGCTGGAGGAGAGGCAGCCCTGCAGGACTGCTGAGGAGAAGCTTAACCCTAAAATGCACAAGCTGTCTTCTGCCGTTCCAGAAATGAAGCAAGGTCTCATCTCTGTGGGGATCTGCTGCAATCAGATGAAGTATGGCACCGTCTCAGTGGAGAAGGGTACGTGCCAAGCTTTTCCTGTCCAGTGTAGGGGAGAAGTGAAAGAGGTGGGGGTGTCACGGCCCACCCAGTCCATCTGCACGGGAGCACAGCCTCGGGGGGTTTGCTGTGCCGCTGGGGCAGGATGTTTGCTTTGAGGGTAGGGTCCTGCGGGGGTGAGCCCACACCGCAGGTCACCTTGCCCTGCAGCAGCCTGGCAGCTGACCACAGCTGGAGGAACAGCCCTTGGGCTGCTCTCTTGCGTATTAGAGCTGTGCTGCCGTCGGGAAGGGACACTGGGTGGCTCGTGGGTGGCTCTCTTTAGGAGCGTGCTGGTGGGCTCCATGCCCAGCTGCGCCGTGTTCCCTGACCTGCCACGCTCTTGCAGACTGCTCCATCACCAAGTTCCTGAACCGCATCCTGGGTCTGGAGGTGGACAAGCAGAACATGCTCTTCCAGTATTTTTCTGACACCTTTGACTATCTGATTGAAAAGGACAAGAAGGAGGGCAAATACGACATGGGCATCCTAGGTACGGAGAAGGAGGGGTGGCCAGACCTCTCCCTTCTGCACCCCTGAGGTTCTCTGCTCCTCCCTGTGCTGACTGATGGCTGTTCCACGGCCATCTCGGGCACTGCGGTGTCCCCACACAGCACAGATCTTGAGACTCTTGCAGGGAGAGGAGGTGGTACAGGAAGACGTATCTTACAGCAGTCTTTTCTCCTTCTACAGATTTAGCCCCAGGAGTGGATGAGATCTACGAGGAGAGCAAGGAGGTCTTCCTGACCCCTGGGCACCCGCAGGATGGGCAGGTCGTGTTTTATAAGGTAGGCAGCCTGCACAGCTATCTCTGCAGTCCGGTCTTCTCCAGTGCTTCCCAGTCCGGGGCTGTGAGCTGCTGGGTCCCTCCCCCTGCCCTGTGGCTTTGTGTCACATCTGCCTTGGCCATGAGCAGGTGACTGATGCTGGGAGTTACCCAGAGGAGGCAAGGAGAGGCCCTGCCCTGCCCCAGGGGCTCGGGGCTGCCGTACCCTTGAGGGCAGCCTGGCAGTGCCTGTTTCTAGGCTGCAGCAGCACCAAGTTTGTGTTGAGGGTGTGATTTGTGAGACTGACACTGGTGCACTTGTCCTGCGCTCTGAAGTTACAGAATCCCTCTGTTTGTCCCTGTTTAGATCAGTGTCGATAGAGGCTTAAAGTGGGAGGAAGCTTATGAGAAGTCACTCAAACTGACAGGATCCTTCGATGGGTTCTACCTCTCCTACAAGGTAGGCTCTGCCAGGGTGACGGCACAGCTTGGAGGGTGACTCCAGCAGGAGAAGGTCCACCATGGCTGTAAGAGGTCTATGTCTGACCTTTTGCTGGGGGCTGGGAGACACCTCCAAGAACCTCCATCCTGGAAGGAAGGGCTTTAATTTAGAGAAATACGGGCTTGGGGAGAGAGGCTGTGATTGTAACCGTCATCTCTACCCCGACAGATGCGAGGCTGCAAACACACCTGTCTGCTGGCAGAGCAGAGCCGCGGGAAGAACTTCACCCTCTACAAGCCAAATATTGGGAAGCAGAGCCAGCCTGAGAGCCTGGACAGTCTGCAGAAGAAGTACCGGCGGGTAGGTGGGAGCTGCAGCCCTCCAGTGTGGGGAGAGGGAAAAGCCTCTTTCTCTGGGCAGGGTGGCTTTGGAAGGACGTTTACTGTAACCCCTTCCCAGCTCCTCATAGCCCTGTTGTGGATTGGGCAGAGAGAATAGTAGCACCTGGGTGTCCTAACTCCCAGCCCTGGATTTCAAGTCTCAGCTGCATGTTGGACCGTGGAAAATCTCTAATGTTGTGTGTTTCTTCTGCAGGTGCTGCCCGAGGAAGCCAAGGAGCACTGGGAGAGCAGTTACCACTTCTCCTTGAAGAAGTGTAACCATGCCGTCTGGTAAGGCATCCGCAGCCCCAACTATCCTGCCCTCCCCAAGGCAGAGCCGGTGTTGGGGAGGGGGTCCCTGGCTGTGGCAGTGGGGAAGGACCACTCCGGGGCGGCTGTGGGTGGGGATCCTGCTCTGCCGTGGGAGCCTGTGCTGATTCGGGTGTTTTTCTCCCATCTGAACTGAAGGAACAGGAGCTGCAAGCTGATCCAGGAGGGGAAGGAGTGCTTCCAGGGCATGCGCCTGCGTCACTACTACATGCTGTGTGGGGCCCTGCTGCGGGTCTGGAGCAAGATCGCCAACATCATGGCAGACATCACCAGCACCAGCTACCTGCAGATCGTCCGCCTCAAGACCAAGGAGAAGAAGAAACAAGTCGGTGGGTGAAGTGCTGGGAATGGGAAGGGGAGCAGGACATTTTAAGAGAAGGAAGAAGGGGTCCAGCTGCCCAGCGCCAAAATTCCTTTCCTAAACAGGGCCGTGTCCCGGCCTGGAAGCACCTATTGCTTAGGTGACCCCATGGGAAGGAGGGGAGCTGGGGCTACCCTGACATGTGTTTGGGCACCGGGCAGAGGGTGTGAGCCAGGCCTGAGCTGCCCCCTCCACGCCCATGTGAAGCGGTGCTGTTGCTGCCTGCTACGAGCCTGCCGTGGAGATGCTTTTGCTCTGGTTGCAGTCCCATATCCCTGCTCTGCAGCCCGGCTGAGAGGCAAAGCAGGCTGGGAGTGTGCTTGACAAATGGGCCCCAGTGCTGCTGCCTGTCCCTCTGTCCCCAGAGTGCCCCATCCCTTCCTGAAGTGCTTTGGGGACTGATGCGTGTTCCTCCCCTAGGGATAAAGATCCCCGAGAGCTGTGTCCGTAAGGTGCTGGAGGAGCTGAAGCAGATGGACGAGAACGTGAAGCGAAAGCACAACCGACTCCTCCAGGCCCAAGAGCAGAGCCCGCAGTTCTCCCTGCCGCTGCACATCCTGCCACAGCCCCTGGACCTCACGCAGACGGGGCCCGGGGTCCCCCTGCCCAGGCACTCCCTGCGCCACGACGAGATCCTGGACTTGACCTACAGCCCTCCCAGCAGCAGCATTCCCGACGTGGTGATGAACCCAGAGCCTGGTGCGTTGTGCTTCCCCTCGGAGCCCGTTCTCCAGCCACACCAGCAGCACAGATTACCCTTTGGCTTCGGCCACCCTTCTGCCTTCCAGAGCCCGGCCCCCGTCCTGGAGGGGAACGTGCCTCTCGGCTCCTCGCTGCATGAACACTTGCCTCTGCCTCACCCGGGACCCTTGCAGACACTGCAGCAGCAGCAGGAAGATTTTGTCCAACAGGATGGGAATATCAATTTTAGAGAGATCCTGGAGGACATGCTAAGGACGTTAAATGGGGCCCCCCAGGAGAACATACTGCCCCAGGAGCGCCAGAGTGTGATCCAGTTCAGTGGGCCTTTCTCAGACTTCTGAAAGCCAGCTGGGCACGCCAGGCGATGCTCAGCCACTGTGGATCCATATCCTTTGGTGCAGAGGTGAGAGCTGGGGAGCCCCAGCTTTTCTACTGCTTTGGACTGATCCTTTTCTGGTTTTGAGGGTAGAAAAGAAACCTACAGTTCCTTAAAGCAAAGTTTATTTATATATAATATACAGTCAGGCATGTATAGATTTGTATGTAACATGCGCTTGGGGGGGGAGTTGAGCGCTGCCAAGTTCAGCTGACCCGGCCCGATGGTCTCTGCTGTGTTCGAGTCCTGCCCGAAGGTCAGTGCCCGTGTAGGACTGAGGAGAGACACCCCCTCCTCTGTGCCCGTCCCCCTGCAGACTACTGAGTTTCCAAGCTGGGTCGTGCCTTCCCCAGCCCTCCAGCCCAGAGAGCTGGTCCCCCCGAGAGCTGGCTGACCAAACCGTGTCTGCATCGGCTGCCCCAGCCCTGCTGTGGACCTTGAGGCTGCTCTGGAGGGCTGGGTCTGAAGGCAGGGGTGAAGGGGAAGGGAATGCTGTCCCAGAGGAGTCGGGAGCCACTGAGCTCAAGTGTCCCTCTGTCCAGGGCTGAGCAGGCGTAGCTGAGAGAAGCAAAACTGACTGTGCCTGCTCTGCCCTTCCCGGGAAGGGACACCGACACCTCTGGGGCTGTCTGAGCTCTGCGGGAGAGGGCAGGAGCTGGCTGCACCCACGCCTCGTTTGTCAGTACCGTGGCAGAGCTTCTGAGTTTGTCAGAGCTCAGCCACGCTGGGACCAGAGTGGGATTCCCCGGAGCAGAAGGGCCACGTGTCCCATCAGCCTGTCCTGCACTTTAGCCTCGCAAGGTCGCAGTGGCTGGCCCTGCTTTGTCCAACTTCTTGCTATCGCGTGGTGTCCTTTCCACCCGGCCGTCTCGCCGGTCCTGTTCTGTAGGGCTTGTCCTTGGCTGGGCCATGGATGCAGGCCTGGGTGTCTGGATCTGGGTGACCTGCCCTGCCCACCGCTGACCTTGGGTGAGAGCTGCTCCCAGGCCCCGGAAGGGAAGAGTTCCCTGGTGAGCACCAGGGACGTGCAGTGTCGCCGCTCACGCTGCAAATTCAACCTCCGATACCAAAGAGCAAAGGTCTGCTTTGCAAAGCACTGCCCCAGACAACCCACTGCCCCTTGGCCAGGAGCGGCTGGGCAAGCTGCCTTCTCCCCAGGACAGAGGTAGCCTCCAGCCACTTCTGTCACCATCCCTGTTCAGCAGCATCTCACCTCGGCAGGTCCCGGGGAAACTGTCTTTTGTTTTCTCTCTTTAATCTAAGGAGTCTGGCAGGAAGCTGCCTGCTGGCAGGAACGCTCCAGGCCTGGCAGCTCCTCTGCAAGCCTCCCCTCTGCTGTGTTTTCTTTTCTCTGCCTTGAGTCATCGAGGTATTTCCTAGAAGTGGCACCAGGATGTTTTCAGGGGAAGGATGCGAGACCTTCCCTGGCTGGCCCGGCCTTTCCTCGGAGAGGACCTGGGGAAGGAGGTCCAGCCGGGAGAGGCCTCTGCTGGGGTCCCCCATGCCCTGACAGGTCAGTCTTGAGGGGGCTGAGTGCCCTCCTCCAGGCAGAGAGCCTTGACCCCCCCCTGTGTCCCCCCGCAGGGCTCAGGGACCGGTCGAGCACCCTGTTTGCTGTGCTTTGGGTCAGTGTCCGCAGCGTTCGTGCTTCTGCTGAGACGGGAGTTACCTTCCCTGACGCATTAAGACCATGGGCCTGCCCCGCGTGATGCACGTGTGGGCTCGTTTTTGAGGTTGCTCTGGTCCCTGCCCTCCGTTCGGGGGCCTGTCCTTACCCCCACCCCCAGCTGGCATCTGCCTCCCCCCAGCCCGCCTGGCCGGGGTCAGCCCTGCAGTCGGGGCCGCTCGGGGCTGCGTTTTACTGCATTCAAGGAAGCCTCCTTACCTCAGAGTTAACACCAAAGACGGGGAGCCCCTGCGTGCCCCCGCCCCGGGGCCCTGCTGCTGCTGCCCTGAGAGGTTTGTGCTTTCCCCGCAGCTTTGCTCGTGGCAGCCACGCTCGCCTCTCGACGCGGGGCTGTCCGGGGAGCACCGCTTTCTCGGGGTGCCGCAACAGCCTTTTCCTTGTCCCGACCAGAGCAAGGCTCTCCCCTTCCCCAGACCCTCCTCTATTTAAAATACGTCCCAGTCCACACCACTCGTGGAGAGGCCCTGGCTTCGCCCGTGTCCCGGTTCGCTTGGCGCTTGCCGAATTCTCGGCGAGGAGAAAAGGACGCCGGGAAAACCCATTTCAGAGAGGCTTAAACTCAGGAATAGCGAGGAGGAATTCTCCTGCTAGGCACCCTCCGCCAGCCACTTCTCCGCCGTCACCCGGAGCCTTACCTGGTGGCTTTGACATTAATTTTAAAATTATGCAATTCTTGCTCCCTGATCTCTGGGAAGACGGAGAGCACCTTCAAGGAAGCCCTTCCCTGCCCCAATCCTGTGTTTTTGTCAGGGTTAATAATATGTAACAATATCTTTTAACTAAATTATTATGCAGTTGTCCTACTGATTGTATGTATTTTTAAATGAGTCCCTTTTTTTCTTCCCTTACACCTTTTTGTTAGCACTTTTTAATCCGCTTGTTGTTTGCCTTTGTTTTTCTATGTGTATTTATAATTAATTGAGATGTATATATGTAAAGAGATTTTTTTAGAATATGTGCCTTTGACTAATAATTCCTGAATTTTCTACTTGCCTCAGAAGGATAATTTTTCATTCTGCTCAGTAAAAATGGAAAGGAAGCCACATATGAGATTTCTGTAAGTCCCAGCTCTCTGTCTGTCTGTCCAGAGGTGTAGACCTGCCCCAGGATCCCATCTGGGACTCGGATCAGGATAGGGAATCCGGGGTCCCACTGGCAGCTGGAGTTTATCTCCTGTGTCACCAACTTGGTGGCAGTGAGGACTGCTGTCCTGAGCCACCCCCTCCTCCCTGGGACGATTGGGGCCGAGCCAGGCAGGGGCTGTGCGGAGGAGGATCCTCCCTGGAGCCAGCCCGGGCACCGGCCTGCGACGAGGCTGCTCCTTCCCGGCTTTGCTGGGGAAAACACAGATAAAGGAGCCACTGTTCAGGCACGTTCCTCCAGCACGAGCTGTTGCTGCTTCGTCACTTGTGCCTGCTGCGGCGCCGGGACATCTCGCCCAGGCACTGCCGCTCTGTCCCCGCGGGAGGTGGGATGGCGGTGAGCCACGGGTGCTGCTAATTAAAGAGCAATTTCGCACCTCGCCTTGTGCAACCGCGGCTGGGCACTGCGGTGCTGCTGACAGAGTTCACGGCAAGACCCAGCTGGGCTGTGGGGCAGCTCCTGAAACCAGCCCACCTACCCCAGCGGACTGGAGCAGGAGCCTCCTGGCATCCTTGTGCTGGTCCGCAGGCAGCGGGGGGACCCCAGCAAGGACCCTGGGGCTCTTCCCCACTCCACCCTTGGCCACGCACTGAGGACAGGGCTCCCCATGGGTGGTTGGGGGCTGTGGATGTTAAAGGGAGACACAGCACCTCCTCCAGACCCTGGGGAAAAGAGGCAAAGCAGTGCTTCTGCACAGCAAATCACCTGGAAAGCACGAGCTCTCCCTGCCCACGGGAGCCACTGGCCCCCCGTGGGCTCGGCCAGACAAGGCTGCGCCTTTGCAAGCGCCAACAAGCTGCAGCCGAGACCTCCCAAGGAGGATGGATGCACCTGTGGTCCTGTGTCCGACGCTGCAGTCGGACACGTCTGCGGCTACGTGAGGTACTTCACTATGTCCCAACACGAATTGCTTTTGTTTTGCAGTAATTGCTTCTGGCCGTGGCTTGCGCCACTGCTGGAACCGGCCCCTTTGCTGCCCTGCCAGGGCCAGGAGGGGTATCGGGGCCAGGGCTGTGCTGCTGGGCGCCCAGGCTGTGCCTGTAGTCTGTCAGCCTTCAGCTGTGTTGGGAGAAAAACAACCCAATTGCCTCATCAGGGCGGATACGTGCTTTCGGGCGAGGAAGGGTCCTAGGAGGGCCAGGACCCAGCTGCAGTCCCAGAGGGGGGGGACACACCTTCCCCCTGCTCCGGCTTTTCCTGCGTGAGCCCCTCGGGAGTGCCAGCTGACCCGGGATTTGTGCGCAATTCCCCCCTCAGCACTAATGAGGATTATCCCTGCTGGTGGCTCAGGAGTTGCATAAGGTCTTGGCTCCCCTGCAAAGCTCTGGTTCTCACCGGGAGCAGCACAGCAGATCCAGCCCCATCCACCCCTCTGCCACACACCCGGTCACTTCTAATATTTTTATTGCAAGGGAGCCCCCGATCCTGCTTTATGCCCAGAGAAAAGGGCTGCCCAGCAGCAGCCGCCGGCCCCGTGAAGCCTTCTTCCAGCAGGTGCACGCCAGTTCTTCAGGTCTGCCTCACCAGCAAGCTGGCTTGAAGACAGGCCGTCATTGGGGCTGGATGAGAAGAGTCCACGGGCAGCAGGAGGGCTGGTGCTGGGTCGAAGGGACAGCGCAGGGGTGAGATGAGCAGATCTACAGGTAGGCAGGCAGGTCTTTCTCAATCACCTGTGAGAAAGAAGGGAGCGTTGCGCTACGAGAACATCGTTGCCCCAAAACCATGCCCGAAGCCCTCTCTGTCCCACCCCAGAGGGACTGCTTGGAGGCAGTGACCCACCCTGTGCTGGGCACCCACTTCCCCTGGTGCCACAGCCACCCCCCAGAGCACAAGGGTGCCTCTTCTCCCCCCAGCCAAAGGAGGAGGAGAGCCAGGACACGGCAACAGAGCCTGCTCTGGAGCAGGGCTCAGCCCCAGCCCCGCCGCGTGTCTCCGCAGATGTGATCTGCGGAGCTGCTGCCACCGTCGCACTTCCCCTTTTCCCACGGGTCAGGCAGACCGGTGACACCAACCGCGCCGGCAGCAGACTTACGTAGGGATCCTCCATCGGACTGTACCTCTTCACCACTTGGCCCTCCCGGTTAATGAGGAACTGTGGAAGTGAAGCAGCACCCAGGTGAGTGAGTCCAGCTCTAACCTGGGCTCCGCAGCCCTGTGCGAGCAGCAGAGCAGCCCAGGAGCTGCTTATGGTGGGGTTGGGCTGGGGCAGGTCCTGCCTGTGGAGCTGTAGCCCCTGGCAGACCTGGGTACTGGCTGGAGGTAACTGGGCTTGGGGGTCCTGGGGGTCTCCAGGCACAGGGACTGTGCAGGAACCCCCTGGGACGCTCCTACCCCGACATCCACACAGAGAGCGGAGCCTGTGCGTGAGGATCCCTCCTCCCTGCAATGCCTCAGGGACTCCCCACCGCGCCCCAAAGAGCGAGGCTGCGACCCAGGCAAGCCTGGGAGAAGGCAGCTGTGTCCTACCTTAGTGAAGTTCCATTTTATTGCACTAGGAGAGAAAAAAAACAGGAGTGAGACTGTGGCAGAAAAAAAAACCCTTCTTCTTGCTGCAGCCAGGCCTCCCTGCCTGCCGGGGTGGCTTCCACAGCACCCCCTGCCCGCACTCACTTGCCCAGGGTGCCTCTTCCTTTGGGCTGGTCCTTCATCCACTTCCAGAGCGGGTGGGCATCGTCCCCGTTGACATCGATCTTACTGTACATGTCAAACTTCACACCGTAGTTTTCAGCAAATGCCTTAATCTGAGCGTCGTCCCCGGGCTCCTGAGGAAGGCAACAGAAGGGCTGCTCTGAGTGGCCCGTGGCCATGCAGGGAGCCCGGCCAGCCAAGGGGGGCTGTCCTTGCGCTCCCGGGGAGCCCTCACCCCGCTCCCCCACACTACCTGTTTTCCAAACTGGTTGCAGGGAAAGCCAAGGATGCGTAAACCCCTCTCAGCGTATCTGGCGTGCAAGTCAACAAGCTGAGTGTAGTTTACAGCGGTTTTTCCTCATTTTGAAGCCACATTGGTGATGATGCAGACGTACCCTCTGGAAAAGGAGTGAATCAGCAGCCATCCTCCCGGGGCAAGGCAGGAAAATGCTCGTAAACAAGCTGATCGCCCGGGTTATGCAACAGATTGCCCCACTGCGGCTTAATCAGGGCCCGGCGCCGTACCCGGGCCCTCTGAGCTGCGTTCCTCCCCCCCTCCCCAGGCCCTCGGCCCCACGCCCCAAGGCCGAGCGGCGCCCGGCCCTGTCCCACCTACCGGTACTTCTCCAGGGAGACGTCGTTGCCGTCGATATCTCGGGCGTGGAAGTCATAGATGGCCTTGGCCGAGCGCCAGTCCTCCGCCTGGGCACACTGCGGGGGCGCCGGGAGACGCCGTCAGCGCCGGCCGTCA